>JASAMX010010730.1:0-47500 GCA_030248175.1 Microlaimidae sp. YZB2_3 | reverse complement strand
TATTGCGGAGAGTTTGACAATGCCGGAGCCATACTCAGCATCGACCAAAACTTGGAATGTAGTTTCAGGTGATTACAGTCTTGCCGTATTCGTGAAACTCGCCGTGGCTGTATTCACTAGTGATGTTTCTAGTTCCAAGTAGATATTATGCTCCGGAGCTATGCAAATTTAATTAAAGAAAGCTCCGGAACTCCAAGCCTTGCCGAAATGCGCTTCGAAATTCCGAAAATTTTCCGAAGTTCCGAAGAATACCTCTAATTATTAAATCACTTTAAAAAACCGATTGTCTCATTAGTCTATCAATAGGGACTAGGAATCAACCGGTGCAGTATTTTTGCTGATGCCGGGGCCGGGGCCTGGGCAGGGCAGAGAAATTTGAATTTCCCGGGGACGGGGTAGAAAATTTTGCCCCGGCCAGGGCCTGGGCCGGGTTAGAAAATTTTGCGCCGGGCGGGGCCTGGGCCGGGGACGGGGCCGGCGAAAAATTTAGAAAAATTTCTAGTTTGGTTATTTTTTTTGAAAAATCAAAATTTTTACTGCCTAATTATTTTTTAGGTAATTAATAATAGCATATAAAATTTAAGTTTCTTACTTTACAACAGCGAAATTTTTAAATTAAATATGTTGATAATTGGCAAAATTTAACCGTGAAGAATACTAGTCTTGAAGTATGTTATTTGGAAGAAGCAACTTTTTCAACCTTCTATTACATGCCTCTACTCAACATTTTTTTAGTTTAAACATAAAAAATAGGTTAAAATGCACCTGAAAATGCTTAAGTTATTAGAACATTTTTAAACCGCTATTGCCACTTTTTTTAAAATTAAAAAAACACATTTCTTTAAATTGTAAAAAAGTAAAATATTACATTTCGAGTACAGGCTTTCTGGCTTTCTGCTATACTAATATTATTAGTATACCAGAATTATTAGTATACTAATATTATTAGTATACTCGCTTTCTGGCTGTTTCAAATTTATAGTTTTAATGATTTTAATAAAATTATTTTATTTTACCAAAAATTACGTCACGTGAGCTTTTCAAGTGTAATTATTTTTGTTATTTTGCACTACTTTTTATAATTTTTTAAAATTTACCTAAAAACATAATATAACCCAAAAAATTAGGATCAACACTAAGTTTTTGAACAAAATTATGCAAGAAAAAAAAAACGCACGCAATTTGGTGTGCATATACCACAGGATTTCTTGCGCCGCGATTTTTCCTGCAGTCAATACTTGTTTTTTCGTGCAGCGCATTTGCACAAATTTTTAACAGTGTTAGTGTTTTGCAGTGCATATTGCGACTTTTCTTTCACTTCTGTAAGTATACTTGCAAAAGTGGAAGAAAAGTCGCAATATGCGCAGCATGCAAATCACTAACACTGTTAAAAATTGGTGGGCCCGAGAAATAGCAGAAAATGGCGGGTTTTGAGGATTAAAGTCGCACAAGTGCGAGTTTCCAGCAAAATTTTGTTTAAAAATTATTATTATTCTTATTCAGCATTACGCAAAAACTTTTTTTCAAATTAATTATAAACATATAAACATATAAGTTCATACTTGTTTTTTTGTTTTAAAAATTTACGTTTGGTGTTTTTTGGGCCGATACACATATTGGATCTATTCAAAAAAATTGGACTGACTCCGCAGATTTTTTGAATGTTGAATAATTTTAAATTAAAATTTTTTGAATTTTATGATTATTAGTTTAGCAAAAAATTTCATATTGCTGAAATGAAAACAAGACATCAGCTTGAATTTTTTCAAAGTAACAAAGTTTGAAAACAATTTTAAATTCACTTATAAACAAAAGCACGAATATATATAACCCAAGTGAATATGTCCAGTTGAAAACTTTTAACTCACATGATCGAACAATAGCAACCATCATCATTTTTTGCTAATTTTTTTGTACAAAACGATTTTGTAAAATAGTCTCAGAAAAAACAAAGTTTTCATGTGAGAAATATTGCTGTGCGAGTAAATTTTTATTGAGTGCACAGAAAACAGCTTGCGCGTAAAAGAAAAGTCACAAGTGTAACATTTGTTGTAAAATTTAGGTAAAAAAATTACTGTCCAGTCAAAAATTCTGTTGATTTATATATTTTTGATATAAGCAATGATATTATAATATCTCCAATATACATGTAATATACGTTTTGTGATTATAGGCAAATCTAACCTAGCTGACCTCAAAAGTTTGCAGTAACAACTAACAACAAAATAAAATCATTTAAAAATTTGAGTAAAAACGGTTTTATAATAAAGATTACCATGTTTTAACAATTATTTATTAAATTACGCAATTTAAAACAAAAATATAATTTTTAAAGGACTAAGGTTGACTATGGTTGAATTATATCTGACTGACCTTGTAAATTAGTAGACATGAGCGCACCAATTAACATTGTGCGGTTATAATGTTTAAAAAAAAGAACGCAGATTTTTTTAAAATTTAATTAAACACAAGATTAAACTATTTTTTTTAAAACTAATTTGTTAAATTTTTCGCTAAACTTTTAAATTTATTTAGATCCTTTCTAAACGGTCATCCTATTTTAAATATTAAATAAATCAAACAGCCACGGCTGGTGTTTGTTTCTGCCTGTCAATACAAAAATAATAAAACGAGTAATATTTTATATTTATAGCATTTTACGCCCATCCAAACATGTAAAAGTTCGATATCGAAATGAAAATGAAGATGTTAACGACCCATACGCGGTTGATTCTAAACAAATGGAGAAAAACAGTGCAGAAGCCGGGGAAATCCGTTTAAATACCAGCAATATAAACCAGTCTAAGGGGAAATTGAGCGAATCTATTAGAACCAACAATTGAAAACTGAGTCTTCTCAATAAAAAAATATTACGTAAGAAAAAATTTGCATACGCTTTGGTTGAAAAGTACATTCGCAACTGTAGAAGCTCCTTAATTTTTTGTTTCAAATCCGAAAACTCTGAACGCATTATTACTGAACTGAACATCATACCGAACGACCAATCAGCTGCGCGCCAACCATGCTTATGAAAATTAAACCACACAGTATGTAAATTATTTCTTACTTGAATATCAATTATTTATTAATACTACATTTTATATAACTATGAATATTTATTTATATATGCGTGATGGTGTCCAATCCGAATTGCTACTAGAATAAAGTTTTATTAGTGATCTTAACACGTTTAAAAATACACTGTTAAACATAACTTTATAATTTTTTAGAAACATTCGTAACTTTTTTTAATCTCTATATTAAAATTGCCGTAAAATTGGTTGTAGTTTTCACCTTTCTGAAACTCTGACTTAAAATTTCCTACTGTTGAAAAAATCCACTAACCAACTCAATGGCAGCAAAAATTCACATCGGGCACCTTTCCCAGTTTTCTTCGTGCGACCGCGCACGCGAAAACTTGCACTTGCACTATTACTTCCGCCCATGTTTTCTTCTGCGCGCGAGGAACAACAGCCGGGTAAGCGAACAAAATGAAATATTTGACACCAAATAAATTGCGTGCGTTTACGGCAGCAGTTAGATTTAATATCCGCATTCAAATTCGGGTACAGTTTCTTCATGGCCTTTTAATAATTTTTCCTTAACATTAAGCAACCACGCAAATACCAGTGAACAAAGTGAGCTTAGTACCGCTTCTACTTCGCCAGGATTAAATTTTTTTCCCGCAAACATGAATTCATTAAGTGGTAAATTAATTGAAGTAGAAGGGCTCGTTGCATCCTACTGTATAATATCGGAGTGTTAGCATTTCAAAAAACAAAAATACACCCTTCAATAAATAACAACGTTTTTTTAATATTCCGGGCTACAACTTTTAAAAAAATGATAGATCACAAAACGGCGGTGGCGTAGGATTGTATATTCGTAACGATCTCGATCCACTACCAATTCGTATTAACAATTTATCTCCATGCTTAGAATTGGTCGTTCTTGCTTTTCGATTGGGTAGTCGTGGGCTTATAGCAGATTCAGCATACCGCTCACCTGGGCAAAATGCTATTCAAAAACGTGAGGCCCTTGACTCGCATGCCGACTTTTTTCTTGCTGTGATGATCTGGCAGAAAATATAATCATGGGTGGAGATTTACACCTAAATTATTTACATCAACCCACATATGAGCCGCTAAAAATCTAATTCTCGAAGAGTTTAATTTGTTGCTGCAAGTAGTAAATTTACCAACTTATTTTGTTCGCGAAACTCAAACTTTAATAGACTTAATCATTATGAGAAATCAACATTTAGTTACAGGAAATGTTTGCTCCATTTGATGGACACCATTCTTCACTTTTTGTAACGCTTAATGAAAATATACCACATCCACTTATTCGCAAATGTAAGCTATTTTGTTGGAATAGAGCCAATTGGGATGCAATAAATGTAAGTCTATTTAACCTAAATTTAAATCAAATCGTTGAAAGCTCTCAAAGTGTAAACAAAGCAGTTGACTTATGAAACCGTATTGTTCTACAACTTTTTTGCGTTTTATATACGAATATACCTACTAAAACCATTAAAATAAAACCTCAGACGTTTTGGTTAAAAAATACTGTAATTAAATTAATTCAAAAGAAAAAACGAGCGTATAAAGTGTTCCGTCAAAATAACAGATTGCAGTTTTATCAAAAACTTAAACATGCAAAAGAAGTGTCGGCAGCAAACAGTTAGAGCTAAATCAGATGGTATTAAACAAAGTTTCCAAAAGGTTTGTAATCAGGCAGAGTTTTGGAAAACTGCTAAGTTTTTAAGAGCTACTCCTAAGGAACCACTACCAGCTTTTTGTAAAGATGATGGTTCTTATGCGGTTAGTAATTTCCAAAAAGCAGAGGAGCTTTGTAACAAATTTAGCAGGTTTTGGAATCGCAACGACACTAATACGATTAATATACCTACTGAGCCTGCATCGGCAGACCATTTATTTGAAGAAGATTTTGTTTTTTTAGAGCTTCTTAAGTTACGACCTAATTCTTCCCCTGGTCCAGATCAACTACACCCAAGAATGTTAAAGATGTGTGCCCCTTATCTTACGAGCTCTCTTACTAAATTAATTAACCGTTCAATTTTAGAATGCTGCTTCCCAGAACTTTGGAAACAAGCTTCAATCTAGTGTTGTAAAAAATATTGATTTTGGATTATTTTAAGTAAAAGTAATTTGAAAAATTTTAATTTAAGTAAAGTAAGAGTAAAAGTAATCTGTGATTTTTTAATTTAAGTAAAGTAAAAGTAAAATAAAATGGTCAAAATTTTTTATTTAAGTAAAGTAAAAGTAAAAGTAAGACCAATTTTTTAAAGTAAAAGTTTTAAAACGGAAGAAAACACCGGTTTTTGGACCTCCATAGCTCCGTTCTGAAGTTTTTTGCTTATTTTATGTATAAATTGTCATTTTAATAACGTTTTTAGTCAAAATAAATGGTTTTAGCGTGTTGGCGGTTAAAAAATTATCTTCTGCCATTTACTTTACAGCAAGCCCATAGGGAATCTACCCATTGAAATTACTTAAATTTTACTTAAATTAATTTAAGTATTTGCAGTGGAAAATCCAAGTAAGAGTAAAAGTAAAAGTATTTTAAACTTTAAAAGTCGAGTAAGAGTAAAAGTAAAAGTAATCATCCAAAATCCGTTACTTTTATTACTTTAAGTAAAAGTAAAAGTAACTTTTTAGAACACTACTTCAATCACACATGTACCCAAAAAAATGAATGAAATTACGTCAAACGGGTTCCGTTCTATTTCACTAACAAGTGTAATTTCAAAAATAAGTGAAGCCCACGTTATTGAACTTAAAATTTTATTTAGATCCATTTCTATTATTCAATATGGTTTTCGCAGATGCCGTAATACAGTTGACGCCTTACTTATGTTTGAAGGATATATTTGCAGCGGTTTTGATTTTTGTAGGTCAAATGGTGCTTCAACTAAGGTTGTTGCTGTCTTTTTTAAGGTTTTTACTCTTCAGTTTAAAAAGCATAAATACAAATTTACCATGATAAAGTTTTGCTTGATTTTATGGTTTTGCTTAGGCTTAGGTTCTCAGTTTTTTGAATAAATCATTTAATAAAATTTTATCATGATAAAAATTATGCTTGATTTTTAGGTTTTGCTTAAGCTTAGGAAAAATTTTTTTCAATCCATTGTTTAAGTCACAAAATACGAAAAACCCGTCTTTTAAAAAGTACATTTACAAAATCGCATCCAGAAGACTAGTTTTCTGAAGACGAGATGTTTAAAAGACGAGTTTTCTGAAGACAAGTTGCAGAAGACGAGATGTTGAAAAACGTAATGTAAAAGACGAAATTTCCGGGAACCGACCACCGTGGTACGGGCGAACTGTAAATTCCACCGACACCGAAACCAACCAAAATCTACGGTAATCTACCGTAATTTTAAATATTAGCAAATTTTACCGGGATTTCGTCATTTACGTATTTTTCGTGAAATATCTCATTGAAATTAATCATTTATCAAGTTGTAGGAGCTTTTTAACTTTTTAACAATATTTTTTAAAGCTTTTGGTGTTCTGCAAAAAAATAATTTTGAAATATGCATAATATTCCGAAAAATATTCATTAAAAAGTAAATTATTCGGCATTTTCAAAAAACTATTTTTAGGCTTTTAGGTTTTTAGGTTTCGCTTAGGCTTAGGCAAAGAAGTTTCTTTGGTTTGAATCAAAGAAGTGTTTTCCTGTTAAACTTTCTAACATAAAAAAACAGTTTTAATATTTGTTATAACAAAAGTTTTAATTTAAAAATCAACACCGTGAATCTTAAGTCTAAGCCTAAACTCTAAATTCAAATGAAAAATTTTAAATTAAACAATTCAAAACATAATTTGACTCTGCGTTCTGGAACTAAAATAATAAATGATAATAATAATAAATAAATTGGAAGTTTACCATTTTTATTTAATGAATTAATTATATTCTATTTTAATTTACTTTTTTTTGTTTTTAAACTTAATTTAATGCTTTTTATAAGTAATACATTAAAAAATAGTTAGTTTTCCGAAATTTATATGCAAAAAACTAATTTGCATTAAAAGAAAACGTTTAAATTTCTTTAATTTGCCTAAAGGCAAACCAAACGTAGCTGCAACAGTGTGTTTACTTGTTAATTAAACAACTATTTTCTTCTTTTATCTCACAAAATAAGAATTATTCCTAAACTACCATCTAAAGTTGATTTCTACTTTAAATCTTTCATTTTCTGAAAGTTGATTTCTACTTTAAACCTTTCATTTTCTGAATTCTGATTAGCTGATACGAGTGACGTCAGATTCTCGTGATTTGAGTGGTTACTTAATGGGGGGCATTTTTCAGTCCAACGTACAACTGTTGCAGCCACGTTGGGTTTACCTTTAGTTTCGGTCATTTCCGCCTAACCTGCACATCAATATATAATTTGCGTGAATTTGAGGCGGTGTTGGTGAAATTTACAGTTTGCCGAACAGAAACTCCCCCCTGGGCCGGAATTCGCAAAGCGGGGTATACACCGTGTATGTGTATCTGATGTATACACCGCGTAAACTATGGCATATTTGAGGGCTAGCACGGTGTTAACTTACGTCCGGATTAACAAACACCGTTCTAGCCCCCACCCACATATACCGTAGTTTACACGGTGTATACACCGGATACACATACACGGTATATACACCGTGTGGCTCACCTTCAAAAGAGTCCCGGCACAAAAGAGTCCTGAAAAAAATTGCAGCTGGCACAAAAGAATCCTGGCACAAAAGAGTCCCGGCACAAAAGAGTCCCGGAGAAAATGCGTTGATGCGCCCAAGCACTGCGAGCGCTAAGGTCGGCACAAAAAGAGTCCTGGCATAAAATCAATTTTTCAAACCTCTCATACAATGTTCACACCTCAGCTGTCTTTCAGCTTATGACGTATTTTAACACGTTGCTACTCTGACACAATGAGTAAAAAGCATCGTAAATTAATCGTAACTGTGACTCTTTTTATATCTTACCACACAAATAATCTAAACAAAATGAGTCAGAGTCACGTTGATTTTACGTTGATCACGTTGATTGTGAATCTTTGTGTTAAAGTAAAGAAGAACAGTTAATTTAAAAGATTTTTAGCTAAAAATTCTTTTTTAAACTTGCTATTTTTTTCTTGGGAAAACAAATGTTTATTCCAATAATTACGGTTTTCAATTCTTTCATTAGCGGGCTGGAAAAAAGTTACTCAGATTTTTTAATGTGGTTAAAAACCAAGACAGTTATCCAGATTTTTTAATGTAGTTTGGCGTTTTTTGTACCTAAAGAACGTTTCTATGTATTGTCTCTTATGTGATAACGTTTGCGTTAGACTTCAAAAGAATTTAAAAAGTTTCTGTAAATTTAAAAATTTTTCCTTGAAAGACCGCTAATATTTTAACGACAACTTAAAACTAAAAAAAACAAAAAACGCAAGCATCTGATAATAAAGCTACTAGTTGGTAAAAAATTACCAACTAGTTTGGAAAAATCAACAAATATTTCGTTAAAAAACACAGAATAATTAAATTTAAAAAAAATACTAAATAGTTGGTAAAAAAGTACAGAAACCTGTATTGGTCCAAAGGTATAACAATATTTGGTTGTTTTTTACTCGTTATTTGGTTAAAAATCACCAAATGGGCAGGAAGAGTGTCTTTTTGTGTTTTTGTTTAAATGTATAGTTGTGCGCAATGGCACGCAAAAAGTCCCAGTGGTCTGGTCATCTTCTCGTCTGACATCTGGTCGTCTTTACAATTGTGATTAAAACACTTGTTTGATAAAAATTGTAATATTTTAACTATGAACAAAAAATTTATGCCAGCTAAAATCATTATTTAGACATGATTTTGTTTGACATCCAGGGTAGTAAGGAACGTAGATTTTTGCAATTTTGCTGAAGCAGTTTACTGCATTTTGGAATGGCTACGTACAGTGGCTGTGTCGTCTTCAGCAGCTCTGTGGGAATAGGGGATTACAAGCTCATGGGAATTCTTAAACATGGATATGCAAGTTAAATTTTGTTTTGTGCTTTGCACTGTGACTTATTTTTTCATCACGACATTTTGTCGAAATTTAAAGTAATTGCGCTGTTTTAAAAGTTGATGAACACTCTTTTGTCTGAAATGGCGTTAAAAAAACAGAATAAGTAGTTTTTCAAATATTTATTTGTTTTTTAAGCCAATTGATAATAAAGTGTTTGGGTCTGGATGAAATTTATTTTCTGTTACTGTTGTTTTTTAGATCTGCGGGTAAAAACTTTAAAAAAAATTGAGTTTTTAACTTTTGTGCGCGCAGATATCAAACAAAAAACTCAAATATTTTTAGTTTAAGCTTTTAAACATATAATTCATGAAAATAATTTTTTTTAATAATTTGGAGAGGGGAGAGATTAACCCAAATTCCTACTAATTTATCAGCAATTTATTTGATTGATTAAGTTTCCAACTTTTAATCATATAAATCTTTAGCTATGTCTAAATTTTTTTTTACAGATCCCCCATATGTGGAAATAATTCATTTGCAATATATCATCAATGCATTAAAAAGTTTTTTTTATCTATTTCCGCTAGAAAATTTACAATTAAAAATTTGTAAACTGCAGTCAACAAATATAAACCATATCATAAACGCGTTAAATACAGATTCGCATCCTCATTCGAGTGTTTTTTTTTTCAAAAAATGCATCCGTGAATTTCAAAAAAATGACATCTGGATCTTACAACATCCCTATAATGTTTTTTTCTGCTATTGGTGGTCACAAGTTAATCGCATTTTTTCTTGCTCACTAAATTTTAGTTTTTAAAACAAAAATTAACTATTTTTTAGCTTTAATATTTTATTTTGAAAGATGCTTTTCTGATACAAAAATTTAAATTCTAAAACTTCTTTTTTAAATTCAAAAACATCTTGCGAACTTGTCTGAAGAGTCAAGCGCTGCAGGGATGAGCTTCTGCAGTGCTTACGAAACCACCTTTTTTGCAACTTCACACTTATGCAATGCCTCCTAAGCATAGGTGATCAGCCTCCCGCTTTGAAAGGGTATACCCGATCTACAAAAATTGGGGAGGATATACGCTTTGGATATACACTTACACTTCCGCAGATTTTTAAACCACATCGGCAAGTTTTTTCAGTGTTTATTAATTTTTACATAAGGTTTATAACCCCCTCGAAACTAAAGTTTTGAAATTTGATTCAGTGTTTTAGCAATAAAAGCTTAAAATGTATAAAAACCGTTTTTTTTACCTATTTCTACTATAAAATTTAAATGTTTTTTTGTTCCACTATTGGTGGTCACAAGTTAATCACATTTTTTCTTGCTCACTAAAATTTTTGTTTTAAAAACTAAAATTAACTATTTTTTAGCTTGAATATTTTATTTTGAAAGATGCTTTTCTGATACGAAAATTTGAATTCTAAAACTTCTTTTTTAAATTCAAAAACATCTTGCGAACTTGTCTGAAGAGTCAAGCGCTGCAGGGATGAGCTTCTGCAGTGCTTACGAAACCACCTTTTTTGCAACTTCACACTTATGCAGTGCCTCCTAGGCATAGGTGGTCAGCTTCCCCGTTTGACAGGATATACCAGATCTACAAAATTTGGGGAGGATATACGCTTTGGATATACGCTTACACTTCCGCAGATTTTTAAACCACATCGGCAAGTTTTTTCAGTGTTTATTAATTTTTACATAAGGTTTATAACCTGAAAACTAAGTTTTGAAATTCAATTAGTTTTTTAGCATAAAGCTTAAATGAATAAACGTTTTTTACCTATTTTTACTTAATGTAATGTATTTTTTGTTCCACTATTGGTGGTCACAGTTAATCGCATTTTTTCTTGCTCACTAAATTTTAGTTTTTAAAAAGAAAATCACGTTTTAGTTCTAATATTTTATTTTGAAAGATGCTTTTCTGGTACAAAAAAAAATTTAAATTCTAAAACTTCTTTTTTAAATTCAAAAACATCTTGCGAACTTGTCTGAAGAGTCAAGCGCTGCAGGGATGAGCTTCTGCAGTGCTTACGAAACCCCTTCCCCCCCCCCCCCGCGGCCCCCGGGGCCGGGGCGCGGCGCCCCCGCCCGGCGCCGCCCGCCCCCCCCCGGGGCCTCCCTCTATTGGTGGTCATCAAGTTAATCGCATTTTTTCTTGCTCACTAAATTTTAGTTTTTAAAACAAAAATTAACTATTATTTAGCTTTGAAAATTAATATTTTTTTTTTGAAAGATGCTTTTCTGATACAAAAATTTAAATTCTAAAACTTCTTTTGTAAATTCAAAAAATTCTCTGCGAACTTGTCTGAAGAGTCAAGCGCTGCAGGGATAGCTTCTGCAGTGCTTACGAAACCACCTTTTTTGCAACTTCACACTTATGCAATGCCTCCTCCAAGCATAGGTGGTCAGCCTCCCGGTTTGGGAAGGTATACAGATCTACAAAATTTGGGAAGGAGATACGCTTACACCTGCGGATTTTTAAACCACATCGGCAAGTTTTTTCAGTGTTTATTAATTTTTACATTAGGTTTATAACCCCCTCAAAACTAAAATTTTGGAATTTGAATGAGTTTTTTAGCAATAAAAGCTTAAATTGTATAAAAACGTTTTTTACCTATTTCTACTCTAAAATTTAAATGTATCTTTTGTTCCACTATTGGTGGTCACAAGTTAATCGCGTTTTTTTGTGCTCACTAAATTTTAGTTTAAAAAAACAAACATTTGTTTGGCGTTGAAATATAATATTTTTTTTAAAGATGCTTTTCCAAAGCGAAAAATTAAATTCTAAAATTTCTTTTTTGAATTCAAAAACAGCACGCGAACTTGTCTGAAGAGTCAAGCGCTGCAGGGATGAGCTTCTGCAGTGCTTACGAAACCACCTTTTTTTCAACTTCACACTTATGCAATGCCTCCTAAGCATAGGTGGTCAGCCTCCCGCTTTGAAAGGATTTACAGGATCTACAAAATTTGGGAAGGATATACGCTTTGGATATACGCTTACACATCCGCGGATTTTCAAACCATATCGGCAAGTTTTTTCAGTGCTTATTAATTTTTACATAAGGTTTATAACCCCCTTAAAACTAAAGTTTTGAAATTTGAATCAGTTTTTTAGCAATAAAAGCTTAAACTGTATAAAAACGTTTTTTACCTATTTTTACTTAAAATGTAAATGTATTTTTTGTTCCACTATTGGTGGTCACAAGTTAATCGCATTTTTTCTTGCTCACTAAATTTTAGTTTTTAAAACAAAAATTAACTATTTTTTAGTTCTAATATTTTATTTTGAAAGATGCTTTTCTGATACAAAAAAAAATTTAAATTCTAAAACTTCTTTTTTAAATTCAAAAACATCTTGCGAACTTGTCTGAAGAGTCAAGCGCTGCAGGGATGAGCTTCTGCAGTGCTTACGAAACCACCTTTTTTGCAACTTCACAATTATGCAATGCCTCCTCCTCCTAAGCATAGGTGGTCAGCCTCCCGGTTTGAAAGGATTTACCCGATCTACAAAATTTGGGAAGGATATACGCTTTGGATATACGCTTACCAGACCTGTGCACGGTCTGAAAATGCCCCCCTTCCGTTTTATTGGAGGATTTGCCCCCCATATGCCCCCCCCGCTCCCCGCAAAAAATAAAAAGTACCCTAAAATATGACGCCATTTTTGACCTATGATGACGCCATCATCGCAAATTTTTTGCAGTTTTTGCCTTTCAATGTAAGCCATTTTAGACCTATTTTTACCTTATCTCCGCTTTTTTTTCTCGTCCCTTTTTCCCTTTTCCCCTTCTTTTTCTCTTTTTCTCCTTTTTTTCTTTTTCTTTCCCCCCTGCTTGCCCCCCCCCGTTTTATTGCCCCCCCCCCCCGTTTCAAAAAGTCCGCCCCCCCGCCCCCCCCTTTCTGGATTTTGGGGGGCGTGCGCTACCCCCCCCGTCGGGGGGGGGGCGCGGTTACGCTTACACATCCGCGGATTTTTAAACCACATCGGCAAGTTTTTTCAGTGTTTATTAATTTTAACATTAGTTTTATAACCCCCTCAAAACTAAAGTTTTGAAATTTGATTCAGTGTTTTAGCAATAAAAGCTTAAAATGTATAGAAACCGCTTTTTTTACCTATTTCTACTATAAAATTTAAATGTATTTTTTTGTTCTATTATTGGTGGTAACAAGTTAATTACATTTTTTGTGCTCACTAAATTTTAGTTTAAAAAAATAAACATTTGTTTAGCGTTGAAATATAATATTTTTTTTAAAAAGATGCTTTTCTGATACAAAAATTTAAATTCTAAAATTTGTTTTTTTAAATTCAAAAACAGCATGCGAACATGTCTGAAGAGTCAAGCGCTGCAGGGACCAGCTTCTGCAGTGCTTACAAAACCACCTTTTTTTCAACTTCACACTTGTGCAGTGCCTCCTAGGCCGGAATTCACGACGCGGGGTAATCCATGGGTTAGCTCGGTGTTAGTTCATCACGGGCTAGCCTTCTGCTTAACTATGGTGTATTCCGAGGCTACCAAGTTGGCCCTGGAATACACCATAGTTAATCAGGTGGCTAACCCGGGGCCGAGTTAGCCCATGGATAGCCCCGCTTTGTGAATTTCGACCCTAGTGGTTAAGGGGGCTATTTTTTAAACCGACGATTGTTTTTTTAATTTCGTGAAAAAATTCTAAATTGGTTAAAAATTTTTTTTTAGTATTTCTTGTTTTACTCGAGCGGGGGAACGGCGCACAGCATAAAGCGGAAAGAGCAGTCCCTTATTGTGCACACAGAGATATAAAAACGGCCACCGGAGCCAGAGGGAAATTTTTTCTTTCCAATAGATTGCGTTTAAAAATCTAGAAGCAGGGTCCCCAAAGGGACATGTTTTTTCGCCTTCTGTGACTTTCATTAGGAGGGTCGACCTATGTATTTAAATAATCCAAAGGGGAATCCGGGAGACCCGATATCCAAAGTAAAACAGTCGTAAACTATTTCTGTAGTTTTTAAATGATTAATACTTTATTGAGTAAAATAAATTGTTTAAGTAAAAAAACAATGTAAAAATACTCATTTGTTTTTAAATTAAACGTTTTTGGCATACATGAGCACGGGGGGGTTGGGGGGTTAACCCTCCCCCCAAATTCTGAGAAAGGGGGTTTAACCCCCCCCCCACTTAGAAGTGGGGGGGGGGAGAAAAGGTTAACCCCCCCAATTTTGGAAAAATAAAGAAAAAAATGTCTTTAAAATGACTTCTAACTGCCTCCAAACTTAAGTTTTGAGGTCAAAACGAATGTTTTAAGCAATAAAAGCTCAAAAATGCAATAAAAAAGACCTAAAATTTGACCTTTGACCTAAAATTAGCGTTTTTACCTATTTTTCCTTCAAAATCGGAAAACGATATGGGTAAAATGCACTCCAGAAAAAAAACGATATGGGTATTTTGCGTTTCTCGGATTTTAACCCCTCCCCCCCTAATTTGGAGTTTAACCCCCCCACTCCGGACCAATTTGCCCATGTATGGTTTTTGGTGAAAATTTTCTAAACTAAATATAGGAGGTACTTAAAATTTCCTCAAGTGGGGTGGGCTCAGATTTAAATTTTAAAGAGGGTTGGGGTAAAAAAATTGAAATTTCAGAGAGAGGGAAGGACCCGGGTTTTTCTATGGAAGGCCTTTAACACCACCCTGACTTTCGCCCATTTTCATTTATGTATCAAATCCACAAATGCAATGATTTATATAATTTAGTTAACCAGTGCGTGCTAATTTTGAATTTTTTAGGTTGAGTATTATGTAGACAGAATAATGCAGACCTGTGCACGGTCTGAAAATGCCCCCTCGTTTTATTGGAGGATTTGCCCCCCCCCCAAGTTTCATTGCCCCCCGAAAAAAAATGAAAAAGTACCCTAAAATATGATGCCATTTTTGACCTTTGATGACGCCATCATCTCGAATTTTTTTGCAGTTTTTAGCCTATTTTAATGTATTTTTAATTTGCCATTTAAGTTTTAGACCTATTTTTACCTTATTTCCGCTTTTTTTGTCCCTTTTTTCCCTTTTCCCTTCTTTTTTTCTCTTTTTTCTCCTTTTCTTCTCTTTTTTTTCCTTCCCCCCTGCTTGCCCCCCCCTTTTTATCCCCCCCCCCCGTTTCAAAAAAGTTGCCCCCCCGCCCCCCCCCCTTTTGGGAATTCCCCCCGTTGTAACCCCGGGGGGGGGGGGCAGTGCACATGTCTGATAATGGTTTTGGGAAATGTATACGTACATATATTTTGCATTACCTGATGATCTGAGTAATTTTTTACTAATTTTGTGAATTATTAAAAACCAATAAAAAGTTAGTCTATTTTTAAAAAAAAACCTATTTGTTTGTCAAAAATTATTTAAAAAATTAAAAATAGCCAAAAAATTTAGATTAAATCCTTTAAGACAATATTTTAAGGCTAGATAAATCTGGAAATTGCTAATTTTAAAGGCAGAGTTCCCTTTGTTAAATGGCAAAGCTGTGGAGCATAAATAAATAAGGGTGGCGGTAAGGCAACCATGTGTACAGCAGACCTTTGCACTGCCCCCCCCCCGGGATTTAAAGGGGGGGGGGGCACGGGGGGCAACTTTTTTGAAACGGGGGGAACAAGCAGGGGGAAAGGAAAAAAAGAGAAAAAAGAAGAGAAAAGAAAAAAAAGGACAAAAAAAAAGCGAAAATAAGGTAAAAATAGGTCTAAAATGGTTTAAAATAGGCTAAAATTACAAAATTACATTAAAATAGGCTAAAAACTGCAAAAAAATTGCGATGATGGCGTCATCATAGGTCACAAATGGCGTCATAATTTTAGGGTACCTTTTCATTTTTTAGCGGGGGGGCAATAAAACGAGGGGGGCAAATCCTCCAATAAAACGGGGGGGCATTTCCAGACCGTGCACAGGTCTGTGTACAGCCTAGCCTACCGGATACGTCATAAGCAGTCACCATTAACACGGTTGATTGATGAACACGGTCACCAAAGCTAGGGGGGTGTTTATCCCTGGTAAATGACAGTTTAAAATCTAGTAGAGGGTTGGGGGGTAAAACCCCCTAGCTTTCTAAGGGGGGAGGTGGTCGACCCATGGTGGAAGATTTAGAGGTGAGTCAGAGCCAGAGGGGGTCCAAGTCCAATGTCCAAAGCAAAATACTTTTAAACCATTAAAGGTTTAATACTAGTTTTTTTCTAAGATAACTACATTTTATTGAATAAAAGTGATATTCTGGTATAAAAAAAAGTGTAAAAGAATTCGTGTTAAAAATTTGGAAGAAAATTTAGTATAAAAAAGTACTTAAAATTTTCTGGAGAGGGTAGGGGGTGGGTCAAGTTTCAAAATTTAGAGGGGGGTCAGGGGTAAAAAATTCAAAAATTTGGGGGAAGGGGGAACTCAGATTCAAAAAAATGGGGAGCAAACATTTGATCGCAAAATGTTGGAGCGGAGCTCCACCCTATTTTTGTTCTAATATAAATGATTAAAGATTATTTTGTCTAATTTTTTTGTAAACTATTTTTTTATTTCTTACTTAAAACAATAAAAATAGTCTTAATAATGCAAATAGAATAATTTTCAATATATATTTCAAGCTTAAATAAGCTTTAAATTGTTCATTTAAGAAGCGGAGCTCCAGATACTGGATACTGAAGGGTTAAGGGCAGGAACATTACTAGTTAAAATGCAAATAAAAGTAACTTAAATTTTAAAAGCTTATTTTTTTTAAAGATGCCAAACTGTGGAACTCCGGAACTCCCTCAGCTTCAAATGACTGGAGCTACGGAGCATAATTGGAGGGAAAAAACATTGCAACTTTGAATGCAACCGTGGATCATGCGTAAGAAAAGTTTTACACATGTTTTTTTTCTTCCTAATAAGCATATGTGGGCAGGGTGTGCGGAAAAAATACCTTCTGCAAAATATCTTCTGGAAAAAATATCTTCTTTTAGCAGTAAACTATTCAGTATTATTAAAAACTTTTAAAGCTTTTTTTAAACTTTTTATGTCGTTTTAGCTTGATTTTAAGGTTTCGTTTAGGCTTAGGAAAAAAGTTTTCTTTAATTGAGAATTTAAAAGTCTTTCAGAAGATATTATTCTTTCTGAAGATATTTTGCAGAATGTGTTTTTTCCGGGCGCGGTGGGCAGGGCGGTTGGGGGGTTATACCCCCCAAAAATCCCGATTATAGCCGATCCGATACCCTCCCCCAAAATTTAGGGGTACCCCGGACACCCACCCTAAAATTTGTGGGTCCCAGTACTAAGAACGCTAAAAATGAGGTATTTGAGCTATACCCCCAAAAAATTTTGGGATCCCCCCGCAAATTTTGGGGGTCGGGTATGCCCCTCAAACAAATCGGGAAGGCTGTCCACCTATGCTAATAAGTGTTTAAATTTTTTTTGTTTGGTAATAAATGATCACGCATTGAATTAAATGAATAATAAATTGTTTTCATTTTGGATAATACAGAGTGACGTATAAACATAAGACCAAATAAGTAGTTTTTGATAAAAACTGAAACAACTTTAGCGTTTTACTGAAAATGAGCAATAGAGAATTTTAGGATGTAATCTAGTACCTCATTGATTTACGACTTTACATCATAACTTATAATTTTCGGGGGGCATAGTATTTAAAAACATGAGTACTAATGTCGTTTAATGTTTTTAGACCATGCGGACTCATACCCTATTTATTAACTCTGGGAAGTATGATCCAATTCTTAAACAAAAAAAGATACTTAAGTTGAGACAACCCACAATAAGTTCCGATTTGTAATTTTTTTTTGTTTGATCCTGTTAAGTAATGCTTTAGACAATTACATGTTTTGCACCTAAACTACTGCTAATGAATAACGTTGCGTTTGTTGTTGTGCAATGTATTTTATTATTATAAATACAAATTACAAAAGTGAACTTTATTGAAAATAAAAGTAAATTTAACATGCCGCATGGATAAGCGCAATGCAATTTTCAAACATAGCGCCAGCATACATGAGCATAGGGTTGGGGGGGGGGGGGTTGGGTGGGGTCCACCCCCTCCCTCCTAGCCTCGAAATTTTGTCCCCCCTCCCTCAAATTTTTTTTATTTTGATACCCTACCCCCCTCTGGAATTCTCAATCCACACCCTCCTCCCCTTTCCAAGCCAAATTTTGGGTATAAATCTGGGTCAAAATTTACTGTCACAAATAATTTTTTGTGGTAAAAAACAGCATTTTTGTACTCTTTTTATACATAAAAAGCCTATTTTGGTGTATAAAATTCTATATTAGTGCTAAAAAAAACTTGAATTAATGATTAAAAATAATATTGTTTGAAAACCAGACCCTCCTTACCCCTCTAGATTTCAAACTGGCCTACCCAGGTCGACCCCCCTAAAAAGCTAGGGGGGTACTGACCGCCCTGGACGCTGGACCCCCTCCTAACATTCAAAGGGCCATTTTCCCGGGGTAGCCACCCTCTAGCTTGGGGGTCCATGCTCATGTATGAGCGCCAGTTTCTTAAAAAACCAAAAATAAAATATTTATTAGTAGTGGATGAACTATAACGAAACTATTTTAAAATATTTAAATACCTACCTACCTCGACCCCACGGAATGAAAGCCAGGGAAGTCAAGGTTAAACACTGGGACCCCCCACACAAACTATTAAAATAGATTCAGTAGTCGTTTTCATCTTGTTTGTACACAGTCTTGCAATGCTCTTTCCGCTTTAGTAATGGTGTGTGCCCTTCTTTGGCCTAAAAAAATCATTAAAAAATTTACCAATTTTGACTTCTTTAACAAAATTAAAAAAAAAACAAACAATTCCCAGTTTAAAAAAAAAACCCATCCCAGTTTAAAAAAAAAACCAACCATTTAGGTAAGCACACGAGAGGGGGTTAGGGGCGGTTATACCCCCAAAATTTTCGATTACTGCAGACACTTTCCTAAAATTTAGGGTCACTTCGAACACTCCCCCTAGCCTCTAAAATTTGGGGAGTCCCAGTACTAAAACTAAAAACGCTAAAAATGAGGTTTTTGAGGGAAACATGGGCACGGGGGTTAGGAAAAAAGGTTAACCCCCTAATTTTGCAAAAATGAAGAAAAAATGTCTTTAAAATGACTTCTAACTGCCTCCAAACTTAAGTTTTGAGGTAAAAATAAATGTTTTAAGAAATAAAAAGCTCAAAATGCAATAAAAAGGGCTTTTTGATCAAAAATTAGCGTTTTTTACCTATTTTTCCTTTAAAATTGAAAAACGATATGAGTACAATACACTCGAGTAAAAAACAATCTTGGTAAAATACGTTTTGGTATTGGAAGATTAGCCCCCATTTTATTCCACCCCCGCCAAAAAATGAAAAAGTACCCTCAAATTATGACGCCAATTTTTGACCTATGATGACGCCATAATCGCGAATTTTTTGCAGTTTTTAGCCTATTTCAATGTATTTTAAGCCATTTTAGACCTATTTTTGTCCCTTTTTTCCCTTTTCCCTTATTTTTTTCTCCTTTTTTTCTCTTTTTTTTTTCTTTTCCTCCTGCTTGCTTCCCCCCCCCCTTTTATTGCCCCCCGTTTCAAAAAAGTTGCCCCCCTGTGCCCCCCCATTTTGGAATTGCCCCCCCCGTTTTAACCCTGGGGGGCAGTGCACAGGTCTGATGCCTAATTTGGGGTTTAACCCCGCCACTATGGACCAACTCGCCCAAAAATTTTTGAGACACCCCCTCGGAATTTTGGGGGTCGAGTATACCCCACTCTCAAACCGCCCACGTATTATAAGAGGAATTGCATAAGTGTGAAATTGCAAAAAAGGTGGTTTCGTAAGCACTGCAGAATCTCATCCCTGCAGCGCTTGACTCTTCAGACAAGTTCGCATGATGTTTTTCAATTCAAAAAACAAATTTTAGAATTTATATATTTATATCAGAGAAGCATCTTTTGAAAGAAAATATTAAATTTCAAAGCTAAAGAAATGTTTTTGTTTTAAAAACTAAAATTTAGTGAGCAAGAAAAAATGCGATTAACTTGTGACCACCAATATTAGAACAATCATCATCATCAATCAACAACAACAATCATTAGTCAAATCATCAGGAATTACTCCTGAACTATGAAAAACGCGGCTCTTGAAAACATTAAATATCAACATATCATTTAAAAAATTCAAAACATTTTTAAACCCATTATTAAAACTTAATTCTAAACTTAACTTTAAGAATTTCCAATTTTCAAGTCTTATTCGGCCTCCAATTTTATTCCACTTTAATGTTTTTTAGATCCCGTTCGTTTAGTTGCAAGGAAATTGCAATGCAAAATATACGTGTATTTCCCATAAACATCTTCTGCCTACATGTTGCTCCACCTAAAAAATTCCATATTAGCATATGCATTGCTCAACTAAATTATATAAATCATTGCAGTTGTAGACTTGATACATAAATAAAAATGGACGAAAGTCAGGATGGTGGTGTTAAAATTTTTAAAGGCCTTCCATAAAAAACCTGGGTCCTTTGCTCTACGAAATTTCAATATTCTTTATCATCCCGACCCTTTTTAAAATTTAAATCTAAGCCCACCCCACTTGAGGGAATTTTAAGTACCTCATATATTTATTTTATAAAATTTTCACCAAAAAAGTTCTTTTTTAAAACAAATGAGTATTTTTACATTGTTTTTTTTACTTAAACAACTTATTTTACTCAATAAAATAAAGTATTAATCATTTAAAAACTACAGAAAATCTTCCACCCCGGGTCGACCCCCCTAAAAAGCTAGGGGGGTTCGACGCCCCCTGGGACTCCCCGCCTAGATTTTGAAATGTCATTTACCAGCGGCTTGCCCAGGGTAAACACCCCCCCAACCTCCTAGTTGTCATGTTATAATTTTTCGGTTAATATATTGACACATTTATTTGTTTGTTAAAATTTGATATTTAAGTATTTCATCAAAGTGTTATTACTATTATTAATTTTATGCATTATTTTTAATCGATTTTAAGGCTATTTTTGGTGTAATTTATTTTAAGGCTGTTTGGTTGTTTTGCACTGAAGCCCATGAGAGTGTGTTTATAAACGTTAAAACTATTGCCGAGTGTTCAGCCGATGAATTAATTAACAAGCTGTAAAAACATGAATTTGTGTTGAAAATTCACGTTTTTGGAAGAAAATTTAGTAAAAAAATTACTTAAAATTTTCTCGAGAAGGAAGGGGCGTCTGATTCCGAATTCCAGAACGAAGTCAGGGGTAGCAACCTATCAACCGAATTTTTAGAATCTACATTTTTTACTTGAGCATTTCTTTAGAAATGCCGAAAGCTTGGTTGTTGTATGACATTTAAAACAATGAGTAGAACTTTCGAAGTCATAAAAACGCCTTTTTTCTTGGCTCTACCAAAAAGAGCGCGTTAAATCTCGTTTTATTTTTCGTACATTGTTTAGTAGTGTTTTAACCCTTACCATTTGCTACCGCTTAGCACAAAGATTGCAATCCAATCGCTTGAAACTAAAAAAGTTTGATACAGGCAATCAACCGTAACACGCTATTTTCCTAGCTCAAACAAGCGAAAAGTTTTATTTTATTGTGCGTAAATTTTTTCTGATCAAGCACGTGAGACTAATTTTTGAAGCTTATGCATTTTTCCAAACTAAAGAAAAGCTTACAACCGTAAAAATTCTAATTTTTAGCCTTTGCTTATTATCACATATTTACAAAATTTATATTGATATACATTAATATTGTATTTATTACAACGTGGTTGTTGTTAAAAAAGAAAATCTAGTAAAACTTCGGCATGCAGACGTCTTCGCTATAATCAAACATAGGTGGGCAGAATAAAGCTGGGGAGGTAATGCCCTCAAAAAAAAAAAAAAATTCCGATTACTGTCGACACCGGATATAATCCGAGGTACTCCACCACCGCCCGCCTCCAAATTTTTTATGGGGTGTACGTATTTATGCCCAAAATTTTTGTGAGGGATATTCTTAGTATCCAAAATTTAGTAGTTATGGGCAGTTCCGGTTCCGGATGTTCGGGGAAAAATTTGGGATTCCGGTTCCTATTCCGGATTTTTGGAAACTCTCGATTCCGGTTCTGGGAATTCCGCAGTATGATGGGGAAATCCGTATGTTCCGGGCAAATTTTGGAATTCCAGTTCCGGTTCCTAATCTGATTTTTTGGAAAATCTAAATTCCAGTTCTGGTTCCGGTTCCAGGAGTTTCGCCCATCACTACTATTTAGTGATTTTAGGAGCGGAACCTCCCTTCTCCCAGCAGTTTGATATTTTTTAAAAGGGTATAACACTCTTTTAATTTTAACCCCCATTTTGCCCACCTAGGGTGAATAGTGAATAGTTTTTTAGTTTTACTTCGCGCTTGTGACTTTTTTCTTCCAAAATCACAAAGAATAAATTTTTTTTCTCAGATTGTGATTTTTGTAGGTCAGAAATTTTCATTGGAGAACTCCCTATAAGAGAAAAGTATTTTCAATTTGTTAACAATGCAAATGTGCAAAAAACCCGGCTATTTGGGCCACGACGAAGCTATTATTATTTTTTTGCTTAAATAATAGTATTTACATTGCGCGATATCATCCGCTTAAGGCTGGTTCATACGTATGACAAAACGTCCTTTGGACTTTGTCCAAAGGACAAAAGTCCTTTGGACTTTGTCCAAAGGACAAACACAGCGTCAAAACGTCCTTTGGATTTTGTTCAAAGGACAAAGTCCAAAGGACAACGTGTTTATACTTTTTGTCCTTTGGACTTTTTCCGTTGGATTTTGGCTTTTGGACTTTGTCCAAAGGACAAATTTCAAGTAGCGTTAATACTTTGTCCAAAGGAAAAAGGACGAAAAAGTCCAAAGGACGTTTTGGCTTTTCTAAAATTATCCTTTGACATAATTCAAAGTATGAACCAGCCTTTAAACAACCTACCAAAATGTGTCTATATAATTCTTAAAAAAATTGTATTTATGGTTTGAGCAATTCTTACGCCATCAAGAAGAAAGACGGACTGGAGAAACATAAAATTATATTTTGCCAAAAAGCTGGAATCAGTAGGCAGGGGCGTAGCCAGGATATCGGAAAGGTGGTGTTGCAGTTTATACAAATTTTTTAATAGTGGGCAGGGCAGCCTCTCGTATTTTTTGGGGGTATACCCGACCCCCGAAAGTTGGGGGGGGGTTCCCAAAATTTTTTTTTGGAGTATACCTCAAATATCCTATTTACCCTATAATACCCTATAAATACCCTATAAAAAGCTCAAATACCCTATAAAAAGCTCAAAAATGCAATAAACCGTGCTTTTAGACCTAAAATTAGCGTTTTTTACCTATTTTTCCTTCAAAATCGAAAACAATATGGGTAACATGCACTCCAAAAAAAAAAAAAACGATATGGGTATTTAGCGTTTCTTGGATTTTAACCTCCTCTAATTTCTCTTTAAAATGACTTTTAACTGCCTCCAAACTTAAGTTTTAAGACCAAAATGAATATTTTAAACAATAAAAAGCTCAAAAATGCAATAAACCGTGCTTTTAGACCTAAAATTAGCGTTTTTTACCTATTTTTCCTTCAAAATCGAAAACAATATGGGTAACATGCACTCCAAAAAAAAACGATATGGGTATTTAGCGTTTCTTGGATTTTAACCTCCTCTAATTTGGGGTTTAACCCCCCCCCCCCACTTCGGACCAACTTGTCCATGTATGCTCCCGTAAGCCGGTTGTAATGTAATGTTATTCTGGGAAGTTATTTTAATCGTTAAATAAACTTAAGCAGGTGGAGCAAAAAATCCTCAAGTCCACGCATATTTGTCCCAAAAAAGAGGGGAGTTTGCTAACCCCTAAAAACCCCTAATCCGAAGGGTTTTCTGGTATACATTTTAAAAGTTTTGGCTGCCTCTGGTGGCCGGTCATACTTGTGGTCATCGGTGGGCAGAAAATCTCCCGGATTTTGAGGGCCCAATCCCCATAATTAAGGGGGCTGTCTCAAAAAAAATATTTGGGTCATACCTCAAATATCCCATTTTTAACGTTTTACTATTGGGACCCCCCATGATAGTTATTTTAAATTGAAAAATCGTTTTTATTGAAAAAGGTTACAAACAGAAATTCCATAATACTAAGATTTGATTGCTTTGATACTCCCATTAATTTTTAAAAATACTGAAAAGTTGGCCTTCCGTGGAATGGAATCTAAAAAGAATTTTCTAGAGGAAACGGTAGGATCGTCAGGATAGGTGAGTAAGTGGGTTATACATAGGTGTTTTTGGTCGGGTCCGCTAGGGGGTCCACCCCGGGGTGGAAGGCCAAAATTTTTTAGGGGGGGGGATCCCGGGGGTCCGGTCCCCCCTGGGGTTTTAGGGGGGGTCGGCCCCCGGGGGGCGATTTAAAATTTTTGGGGGGGGGGGTCAGGTGGGTCCAATTTTTTAGCAAAATTTTTTTTAACTCAATAATTTAAGTGTTTTTAGCTCTAATATTGAATTTTATGTATTAAAACAGTCTATTTAGGAATAAAAAGCGTATTTAAGCACTGTTTTTAACTAAAAAACCGGGTTTCTGACAGTAAATAAAAAAATATACTTCCAAATTGGTCGGGAGGGGGGGTCAGCCTCGCTAGGGGGGGTCAGGCCGGACCGCTCTCGATCTTTGGGGGGGAGGGGGGGCCTGAACTTTTTCTAGGGGGGTCCGAAATTTTGGCTCCGGGGGGGGGGGTGGACCCCTCTGTTCCCCCCCCAAAACACCTATGGGGTTATACCCCCAAAAAAATCTCAAAATTGCCAACTCCCCCCTAAAATTTGAAGGTAGGCAGGCCGGACAGACACCCTCCCTCCCCTAAAAGGTGTCCGGAAATTAGATCGCCAGCACTTGATTGCCAAGCACTTGACCGCCAGAATAACGGGGGGCACAGCACAGCCACAAATATTTCCGGATGGGGGCATTTCCAGACCGTGCACAGGTCTGCACATTACAAATAGTTCCACTTAACTCTTATGATTTTTAGCAAGAAAATCAATTGCATATGAAACACAAAAAAATAACAACATATCCGCTGCTCAATACACATTAATCTCCACCTTAATTAAACGCAGGCGGTGTAAGTTCCTTTCGCCATACGATACATAATACTTCAAGAATAAAGATTTACCCTGGATATCCAGGCAACACCACACCCACTCCCAAAGCTTTCAATTTTTTGGTGCTTTTTAATACTATCATATATTTTATATAAGGTACGTAACCAGCGGAGGGTCAGGGGTATAGGTGGGCAGCCTCCTGATTTGGGAGAGGTATACCCGACCCTGAAATTCGGGGGGGGGGAGGTTTCCCAAAATTTTTTTTTTTGGGTATACCTCTAATACCCCAGTTTTAGCGTTGTTACTACTGGGAACCCCCAAATTTTAGAGGGAAGGGGTGTCGGCTATAATCAGGATTTTGGGGGGTATAACCACAACCCCCTCCCTGGCCGCCCAACCTTAACCCCCCCCCTGGTCATGTTCTCCCCAACCAATCAGACAGAGGGAAAAATAATAAGGAGTGGTTGGCCAGAGAGGAGGTTGTCTGGGTTACCTCCAAATTAAGAGGTGTCGACAGTTTCAATATTTTTTGAAGGGTGGTGGTTTAACCTCCCTCAAACCTTGCGCACCTGTGGGTAGGGTAACCCCAAATTTCATGAGGAAGGGTGTGGGAAATTTTTTTTTTTTGGAGGGAATAGTAAAACCCTTCTACCACCTTACAAATTATGCATGATTAAAAAGTATAAGCATTACAATATAATTTCCACATAACAATTTTTAAAAGTTAGTTTAGATTTAACTATTATTTATCATTATAGCAAACCTTGCCGCCGGGGGTTTTAACGGGGGAGCATAGATGAACAAGAGGGGTAGGCTGGGGTCCATCCCCCTTAGCCTCGAAATTTTGGGCCGCCCCCCTAGAAAATAATCCAGGGGGCCCCCTCCCCCCTCCCAAATTTTCAAATTTTTTACCCCTGACCCCACTCTAGATTTTTAAATCTGACCCCTCTCCCCTTTTGAGAAAATTTTAAGTACTATTTTTATACTAAATTTTCTTCTAAAGACGTGAATTTTTAACACAAATTCATGTTTTTACACCCTTTTTATACCTTAATATCGCTTTTTATTCAATGAAATGTGGTATTGTCTTATAAGAAAACTATTATTAAACCTTTAATGGTTAAAAAGTATTTTGCTTCGGATATTGGACCCCACCTGACCCCCCTCTAGGTTTCAAAATCTTCCACCCCGGGTCGACCCCCCCCTAGAAAGCTAGGGGGTTCGACCCCCCTAGGACCCCTAGATTTTGACATCTCAATTACTCGGAGTAAACACCCCCCCTCCTTAGCTTTTTGACAGAGCTCATCTAGGAGGGGCAATTTTTTTGAAATGGGAATGCAAAATAAATCAGCAAGGTCATGTGGGAGAGAAAAAAATAAAAAAAATGGGTGAAAAAAAACTGCAAAAACTTTGTGAAAATATGTTTAAAAAATAGTGTGCATTGTTTAGTATTTTTTCATTTTTGAGCGAGAGGGGGTTACACAGGAAACACAGCCACAAATAAAGAAGGTGAGGGGCATCTTCAGAGCCGTAAAAGGTCTGTAAAAATGCATGTTTCTGCGCACCTTATAAATAGTTAATATCAAATAGTGTAGAGATATATAACCATGTATAAGACCGCGTCATCAGTACCGTACCAGCCTTAAAACGGTAAAGATATTTTTATAAATAAATAAAAAACGATTTTCTAATAAATTGCAATTTGTTATAAAAGATTTTTTATTTTATAATTTAATGAATATTTTTACTAGAAAATTTTAAAGCGGGTTGTAGACATGCAACTGTTTTTTAGGGTACAAGTACTAAACGTGTACCAAAAATCAGTTTGAGAATGCTACCAAACAAACACAAATAAAAAACATGTTTATAGGTCAATTCTGACTTTGCGATCTTTTGGGCATTAAAAAGTGATTAAACTATCCTTTAAGAAAATAAATGGTGTTTTATAGACAAAAATGGCCTTTTTTTCAAGGTACATTTTATGCTGTCAAGAAAATTTTTTTAATAGGCCTTAACCAATATGAATAAATATTTGTTGGATTGCTAAAAGTCTGGTGGTTCTAAAAATATTTTTACTTTTTTTCTGATCTTTACCAATTTTGTACAACAACCGCTTAAAAATGTATCAAAATTCAGTCGTGAAAAAAATTAAGATTAAAAAAAATGGGATAATTTAATAAAAATGTCTCATAATACAATTTAGCTTGGTTTTTAGGCTTTGCTTAGGCTTAGAAAGTAAATCTGATTAAAAAGAAGCTTAAATTAGCTTTTTAAACAATGTTTTTTAAAAATGCTTTTTTTTTTTAAAAAATTTAAAAAACAAGCTTTTTAAAAATGTCTCATAATACAATTTAGCTTGGTTTTTAGGCTTTGCTTAGGCTTAGAAAGTAAATCTGATTAAAAAGAAGCTTAAATTAGCTTTTTAAACAAAAACAAATTTGTTGTCCATATTTTTGGTGGTCCATATCAAATTTTTAATTATTTTGTAATTTTTTAGATTCTCCGGACTTCCAGCAATGTTAAAACAAAGTTTTTATTTTAATTTAGCGGTTAATTAAAATTTTTTCTTAACAGTAAAAATTGTGTACCCAAAATATTGTCATTTTTTGCCTATATTTTACCCCACATTATCAAAAATCGTGTTCCAATAATTTTTTTAAGTTTAAAAACGAGATCTTTAGGTCAAAATTGACCTATAAACATGTTTTCATTTAGTATTTGTAGCGTGGAAATCTCTAATCGAATTTCGGTACACGTTTAGGTTTAGTACCTACCTGTACCGTTTTTTAGTGGCGTGATCATAGGGTTTGGGAATACGCGATAATTTGGCAAACTCTGATTCACTTGACAGGCTTTTTTAAGGTTAAGCCTACAAGTTCCTTAGTATAAGCGAAGCCTGAAAAACAACCTAAACTTTATCAAACAGCTGCGCGGAAAAAGTTTAGGTTGTTTTTTATGTTTCGCTTAGGCTTAGGAACACATAAGCATAAGTATTAAAAAAAAACTGTCGAGTGAATCAGAGTTTGTCCAATAATTAACTGCGGATGTCTAAGTAAAGGGATCATAAACATGAATTGCGGCTGGTATACTAATGGGTTGACGGGGGAGGGGGGAATGGGTTGAGGGAAAGATTGGTCAAATCCATAATTGGTACACCACATGTATTGTTGTAATAAACTTGTTGGGATTTGTTGTACATACATGAGCACGGGGGGATGGTTGAGGAGGGTTAACCCCCCCCCCAATTCTCCAATTCTGAGAAGGTGTTTAAACCCTCTCCCCCCTCACTCAAAAGCGGGGGAAGAAAAGGTTAAGCCCCCCATTTTGGAAAAATGAAAAAAATCTCTTTAAAATGACTTCTAACTGCCTCCAAACTTAAGTTTTTTAAGGCCAAAATGAATGTTTTAAACAATAAAAAGCTCAAAAATGCAATAAACCGGGCTTTTAGACCTAAAATTAGCGTTTTTTACTTATTTTTTCTTTAAAATCGAAAAACGATATGGGTGAAATGCACTCCAGAAAAAAAACAATATGGGTATTTTGCGTTTCTCGGATTTTAACCCCCCCCCTCAATTTGGGGTTTAACCCCTCCCACTCCAGACCAACTTGCCCATGTATGTTGTTGTATCAAACTTTTGTTTAATAAACGGAAGTTAATGCGCCAAGGCCAAAGTATATAAACAAAATAAGCAAAGCACAAAAGAAACCTTTACTTTAAACGTCAAAACATAATTAATTTTCGAAATTATATACTAATAGTTACAAATTAAAAAAAATATGCAATGTGGTAATTATTATGCGGGATAAATATGCTTTGGGTTTTTTATTGTATATACAGAAGATAGAAGAATATACAAGAATGTATATACAAGAATAAGGATTTGGCGGGAAAATGGTGGCGCCGTCTGGTAGTCTGGCTTCCAGACATTTTTTGTCGCCAAAGTGAGTGGGCGGGGCGTCTAGTGGACAAACCTTAGAAAGTTTTTTAGCTTAGAAGAAAGAGCTTTAGAAAGATTTTTTTAAAATCCAAGTCTAAACAAAACCTAAGCCTAAGAAAAACCTAAGCCTAAGCAAAACCTAAGCCTAAGCCTGAACCTAAGCCTAAGCAAAAGACTGAGCAAAAGCCTAAACCTAAGCGACACCTAAACCTAAGCCTAAACAGCAGGTTTAAGAGTTCAGCTCTAAAGTCCCTTAATTTTTTATGAATTTTCTGAACACAAAACTTACGTTACGGCTCCAAAGTCCCTCAAATACGGCTTTAAAGTCCCACACTGCGGCTCAAATACGGCTTTAAAGTCCCACACTGCGGCTCTAAAGACCCTCGGCTCTAAAGTCCCCTCGCTCCGGCTCTAAAGTCCCGTTACCTTTTTAAAATCCTTTTTTTATATTTTTAACAGTTTGTTTTTGCACAATTTTGTTGTAATTTTTGCAAAAATACGTGTAAATTTATAAATTAAAAAATTTTTATATCGCTTACATAAAGTAGTTTTGAAATCAAAATTAGTAAAACCCAAATAAAAAGCCGCATATAGACAAGTTTTTTTTTTTCAATTTTTATTAAGAAAAATAAAAATAACAACATACTATTGATGTTTTAAAAGTATCACAGTTTTTCAATTCAATTTAATCGTGGTTTTTATGTTTTTCGGTTGAATTTTGCTGAAAAACCAAAAACCAAACAATTCGCTTTTTTTTGTTTTCACTTGTGTCCAGATTTTACGGTAGCCCATGATATTTTAACAAGATGGCCGCCCCCACAAGAAAATTCCACCTTCCTTACTACCCTGGATAGAAGACTGTATCTTACGTATCACTCATAAATATAAAATTAATAAAGATAACCTAAACACTTTTCGAACTTATACTTTAAAAATGTAGTAAACAAAAGAATAAAATTTTGGAAAAATAAATATACATCTAAAAATTACATTTATAGTATAATTTTATTTTAATGTTTATAATATTAAAAAAACTTCTAAACTCTTTTTTAATCAAGTAACTTTAAGCTATAATAAATAAAAAATTTGTTACAGTTTTGTCTTTTTATTATTCTGACTCATTATATTTATTCTTTGCTTAAAAAGTAACATATATGCAAATAAGTCGAGTCACGTCACCTTTCATGGGTAATATTCTGAAATTTTTTACAACATCAGTAGCGGTAAGCCAAGAAGTCTTTACAAAAAGCAAACATTATTATAATTTCCGCACTTCTCAATCACGCTTTAACTTGTACCAACCTGGGACTGGGACTCATTATTTCATCACTTCAAAGTAATATTAATAAAACAATGCGCAGTTTTGTGGGATTCTGGACCCCAGTACTCACAGGTCACCACTTTCCTGACCGTCAAAAAACAAATTCGCCAGGTCAAACAAAAAAAGACCCTTGTCAGTACTGTTGTAAAAATCAGAAAAAATGACATGAAAAACAAAAATCTGATAAAAAAGGTAAGCCACTATATATCTTTACAATAAGTAATACTTCTTTAATCTAATATTCTAACAACAAAAAGTATAATTTTTTGCAACACCAAAACCTTTTAAAAAATTTGCTATATATTTTATTAAAACAAGTTAAACATGTTTTTTTAGAATTTTTAAAAAAACTGTGTTTGTTAAAAAATTATTTATGTATCTTTCTGTTTTTATAAAATAATGAGACTGGCGACAAAATATAAACCTTTTTTAAGATTAAAACTTTGCTAAATCTAAAAATAAAAATTATAAAGGTTACCTCACATTAATGGACCTACCTAGCATTACAAAAATTTGGGTCCGCGGTCTCGCCGTGAAATCAGATTTCGTTATGAAACCAATGATTTTTACCAATTTTTTTCGAAAACCGGAGATTAAACAACTATATTAAAACAATTTCGAGTATTTTTGTTAATTTTTGTCTATTATTTAGAGCTATATTAAGCGTAACCAAGGTTTCTCATATGTAAATTTTTTTGGTTATTCAGAAAAAACAAACATTTTGTGATGCTTAATTAAATACAAAAAAACCACGAAAATTATTCAAATAGATGTTTTATTTGTATATAGTATTTCCAGTTTCAAAAATAATTCGTAAAAATGCATTTAATTTGAGAGGAACTTTGTTTCGTGGTGGGACCGCCGACCCAATTTTTGTTATGCTAGGTAGGTCCATTACGAATTATTTTAAAAAAACCTTACCAACCAAACTTATATAAATAATAAACACAGCACGCATTCTTACATACTTTAGGTCAAATAAAAATCTTAATTTTGTTTGCGAAAAGTCATGTACAAATAAATCAGCATTGGTAAAATTACAATGTTGTTTGCAAACTTTTACGAAAAACACTATTGTTTATAAAGCCTCATTTTCTCATGAGTTTTGAATCTCATTCTTTTGAGTACATAAAGATAAGACGTTTCGGATTCAGCTGGATCCATCATCAGTTATACAATACATTTCTAAACTATAAAATTACAAAAGATATATAATGTCAGTAAATATAATAAGGAAGAGTTACACTATTAATAAAACATGCTGATAAAACACATATAGGCAAAAGACAAAAAAGGAAGCACTGGGAACAAGGATTATAAGAAACTATTAAAAACGGAAAAGCTCAATACTGGCAATATTTTTATTTAAAACAGGCTTATTTTTCTTAATACAGAGACTTTCTTTAATTTTAAGACAGAACTCATTAGAATCAGATGCTAAAACATGGAAATCATTAAAACTCGGCTCAACAGTTAGGTCCTAGCAAAATAAAACATGATCATGTATTGCGGATGGCTTAGATAAAACTGATCGATTCGTTAAGCACGAAATACCTATGTGCTCTGAAATCCGGGTACCTATGTGGCGAGTAGACTCGCCAATATGTGCTCTGAAATCCGGGTACCTATGTGGCGAGTAGACTCGCCAATATAAGCAGCATTGCAGCCGCTACACTGATATTGATAGACAATATTGGATTTCAGCTCAAAAGGCATTTTGTCCTTAAACGGAAAGTAGCTTGAAACTCATTTTATTTGCATTATTCACATCTATACCATTAGTTAGTAGTTATATTTTTTTTTATTATAATATTAGTAATTTATTTAATTAAACACAAAATACTCAATTTTTAAAATCAATAAATAACGACTTTTATGTAATATTTTACAATTTTGTGTTTTGTAAAAGTTTTACAAGTAAGAACTAGCTCATGTAGTCGCACTTCTCCTTTGGCTTTTCCAATAACCTATTCTAGTTAAAGTAAAGCGACGAAATAGGTTATTATATTAGTTAGCTTAATTATAAACAGTTCTCTTAAAACCTTAATAATTTTTCAAAAGTTGGTTTTTATGAAATAAATAGCTAACTAATACTGTAGTTGTTTAATTGTTACCGATATTAAATCAGAACACTGCTCTACTAACACTTCGTGTATAAATGTTTGTTTAATATTGCTACATCTGACTAAAAAACCAACAGATTTAAAAACACTAAATTGCCTCTTACAATGTTTACTCCGTAAAAGCCACAAAACCTTAAAAACCAAACTAAAATCTATTAATCTTTAAATAAGAAAACTTACATAAGCAAACAGTTTACCTAATAAATAACCATACAGATGCTTTGTTAATTTTGCTTTCTGTACCTAGTTATGGTGTATACACTAAACCTGCTTCTGCACCACCCAAAGGTGTTTTACTTAACGTGCTTTCTGCACCATTTAAGGTGTAAATCTTTATTCGTCCTATATTTTGCTTATTAAAGGTACCAAAATCAATCCATCTATACTACTAGCTTTTTTGTTCAACCTAACTTGCTTTTACACCTTTTTAGTTGTTTTTCACTTAACCTGCCTTCTACACCCTCTGTGGTGTTTATTTATCAATTATTCTCCAAACATTTACTTGTTGTTACCTAACCTGCTTCTGCACCTATTTAGGTGTTTTCTTCTAACTTGCTTTCTACACCATTTAAGATGTTTATGTTTTTGCTTACTTTACCGATTTATGCTAGTTATTTGTTAAAATTTTAACGTTAAAAATAATTTTGTACAAAATGTAAAACTTATAATACAATTAAATTTTAAAAAAAATTTTCCGCTTAGTGTTTTAAACGGTAAAAATGATGAATGTTTTAAACGGTAAAAAGCTCAAAAAAAAAAAATAAAAAGTTTTTTTGACGTAAAATTAGTTTTTTTACCAATTTTTTAATTGAAAAACGATGTGGGTAATCGTAGGATTAATTTAAAACAAAATAACAAATACAAAGAAAATATATGAAAAATTATGCCAGCCGTGTGGTTGACATGGGTTGCTAGTAGTCGTAAAATTTTTTTGATTGCAACCAATTCACATCACTTCTCATATTCGGGAATTCTTCGTACAAGAATAAGACAGAGCTTCGTAGATTGCTTCAAAAAACATCGCTAATCCTCTGTAATATAAAAAATGATTCGAGAATATGCTTTAATTGTTCCTGTAAAAATGTTTGAATGTTAATCTCGGTGTTTTTTGTGTGTACTCGTAGCACATCGTTTTGGATAAATAATAAGTAAATTTTATGTTAAATATTTTGTAGTATATTGTAGTATATAGTATATTTTATAGTATATTTTGTAGCATATTGTTAGTATATTATATATAGTATATTTTGTAGTATATATTATAAAACTAAACAATTTTATTTACACCATTCATCTTATTTGAATTTTTACAAACTATAACACATGAATATAAAGCTCTGGTTGTACGATACTTGAGGAATCAATAAATTCATCGTTGCTAAGCTAAAAATTGTCAAAAACATAAAATCAACCTGACCAGCTTATTACATTTATAATCAAATGTCCGTAGATGTTATAAATCGTTAAAATTCATTTTCTGAGCTTCAGAGCACTCCCGGCGCTCATTACATTATTATATTCGTGTTTTAAAAACAATTTTTTTTAAATTTTGCTACACGTTAAAAAAATCCAAAAATGCGACATCTGGCGGGAGCTCCGAACTTCGAAGCATCCTCTACGTTAAACGGTCTGAGTTCCAGGACATGATATAGATATATGCATTATATACATGTATATGCATCATATATATATATATATATATATATATATATATATATATATATATATATATATATATATATATATATATATATATATATATATATACATATATATATATATATATACTTAACATAACAAAATTTAAGTCGGCGGTCCCGCCACAAAACACACTGCTTCTCAGATTAGATAAATTTATTGTATTTTTGAAACATGACCTACTACCAATTAAAACACCTATTTTAAAAATTTTAGCTGGTTCTGGTTAATATATATTTTTTTTGTACTGCAAAAAAGTTTGGATTTTTATTAACTCAAAAAATTAACACGAAAAACTTTGATTACTGAACAAATAGCTAAAGCAATGCTTAAAAATTACAAAAAAAAACTTGAAATGGTTTTACTATTATATATTTGTTCTTAAATATCCAGTTTCACAAAAAATTTGGTAAAATTATTTTTTTTATACTGAATTTTGATTTCGCGGAGGCATTGCTGACCCAAAGTTTTGCTATTTTAGAGGTAGTTCGGGGTAGGAATCTTAGCAGTTCCTTTTTTTAAATGTAAAAAAGCCAGTCAGTCACATCATGTATTTTTAATTTTTTAATAAATGTACGGATTTTTTACTGATTGAATCAGAAACAATAAACATCTAACACGTTAAGGTGCTGTCCACGTAAAAATGATGATTTCAAATATCAAAATAGTACTTTCTGGTCTTACTGAAAATAACTTAATAAAATACACAATCTAAGTTCACTACAATCTAGGACCTGAATTAAATAAAAACACACTTGTAGGAAAGCACCTTAAAATAAAGCAAAATTTAAAACAAAGCATACCCGAACAGTAATCAATAATAATATTTCTCGTATCTGTTATTATCAGATGTTAATATATTGCACGTAATTAAAAATATACAACTCATAAATTTATAATTATCCTCCTGCCAGTTTAGCTATTTAAAATTTTAGAACAAAAATACTATACGTGGTCCTATAGACAGCTTGCATTACGGTTCTGTAATATTGAAACTATAGACACCTTACCGTACTCCTACTTATCTTTTGTAGTATGCAGATCAACCGACCGAAATTTCGCGCGCTTTCTATCGGTTGATCTGCATACTACGAAAAGATAAGTAGGAGATACGGTAATTTCGCGCGCTTTCTATCGGTTGCTCTGGATACTACGAAAAGATAAGTAGGAGTACGGTAGTTATCCATTATGGTGACACTTATGTATATTGCATACTTCATGTATAAACTGAGTTCCAGTGCAAGGTGTCTATATACTACTACAATTGGCTATGCAGAACCCACGGTCATATTTGCTTTCCTCTTAAGAAATGATTCATATACTACAAAATGCGCATAAATTAAGCTAGGCTGACCAAATCAAGTAGTAGGATTTACTTTCACTTGTATTTTCAGTAACACGTTATTTTTAAAAAGAGTATTTTTGAAGTATAATTGGTTTTTCTGATGAAATACAAGGCCTTGGATTTAGTTTCAGAATGCTAATAGAATACCACAATAAATAATAAATTAATACATTTAAGAATAGACATTAATACACAAAAACTGGAATCATAAAATCAACTCAAGAAACAAAACTAAATAAACTGACTGACACAAGTAAAAGACTTCATAAGATTTGTGTTGAGGCAGACGATGCGATACCTTGTTTTCAATTGTTTTAAAGTATATATTCGAAAGAAAAACTGCTATAGACACCTTGCACTGGAGCTCTGTTTATACATGAAGTAGCAATATACATAAGCGTGACCATAATGGATAATTACCTATCTTCTACTTATCTTTCGTAGTATGCAGATCAAACGATCGAAATTTCGCGCGGTTGATCTGCATACTACGAAAGATACGGAGATACGGTAATTATCCATTATGGTGACGCTTATGTTAGTTATGTATATTGCATACTTCATGTATAAACCAAGTTCCAGTGCAAGGTGCCTATATAGACACACACTGAAAACAAACCGCTTTTAGTAAATTACGATATTTTCAGAACACAACATAAAAACTTTAAAATTGTTTTAAAAACTACACCTTTATGTTTTTAATTCCATAATAATACAATGTATACGGGCTTTCTGAACTCATGCTTATTTTAATTTTTGGTACAAACCTTTAAATTATAGTTTTGCACGCATATGGGTTATTATGAAAATTGATTTAATTATTTTACGTTCCCTTTCAGAGTTCCAGGTTTTTCAAAAAATTGTTATGAAGAAGAATTTGAAAAGAATTATTGCCCTGCCCCCTTCCTTCCCTTTGTGACTATAAGACTTTTGTCAACGATATTACCATTTTAAAATTGTTTTAAAGACGAATGGCACAAACCAATAAAAAATGCAATACAAAATTAAAACAAAAACATTCGAAATTTTTTATTTGAACACATATCTACTAGAGATGCTTCTACCGGTTTTTGAGCTTCTATCCATTTATGATTTATCAAAAATTTTTTTTTACAGTTTTGCTTTCTAAATGAGTAAGATTTAGGGTCGACGAAGTCGAGGAAACTTGGAGCCAAAAATAGGGAACTTGGAGTTGGAGCCATAAGTGGGAACTTGGAGCCCTTATCTTTTAAAACTTAGAGCCAAAAGTAAAAATCGCTGAAACGTTTATCTAAGCATGAGCGAAGCCTAAATCTACTAACCACCAATCAATTTTTTCTCAAAAGCTCCAAATTTCTATTACTCGTGGCTCCAAGTTCCCATGAAATTCCGATGGCTCTAAGTTCCCTGTTTGTAGTTCTAAAGGGCCCGGGCCGTTTAATTAAAAAACTTTATACAGCTAAAAACAAATGTTTAGTACTTAAAATGTACGTTTGGCACCAGTCAGGTTTTTTTATTTGATTTTTTAAAAATTAGGAGGTTAGGTTAGGTTAACTTTACTGCATATTATCTATCTACCCTCTATATTTAGTTAGAATGGGGGTGGGGTTCCTTTTCTAGACATACTCCACGGTTCATGATATGTGATCTTGATTACATAAAGCTATACGAAAAAAATATATACATTTTTTTTCAATAACATACGACAAGACTGAAATTGAGCATAAAAAATATTTGTTACTACCATACATGGGCAAGTTGGTCCGGAGTGGGGGGGTTAAACCCCAAATTGGGGGGGTTAAAATCCGAGAAACGCAAAATACCCATATCGTTTTTTTTTCTGGAGTGCATTTTACCCATATCGTTTTTGGAGGAAAAATAGGTAAAAAAACGTTAATTTTAGGTCAAAAAGCCCTTTTTATAGCATTTTTGAGCTTTTTATTGCTTAAAACCTTCATTTTGACCTGAAAACTTAAGTTTGGGGGCAGTTAGAAGTCATTTTAAAGACATTTTTTCTTCATTGTTCTAAAATTGGAGCGGGGTTTAACTTTTTCTCTCCCCCCCCCACTTCTGAGTGAGTGGGGGGGGGGGGTTTAAACCCCTCTTCTCAGAATTTGGGGGGGGGGTGTTTAACCCCCCAACCCCCCGTGCCTATGTATGGTTACTACCACCAACCAACTATATATTTCTTGCAGGTGCCAGAACCCTGGGAACAGGGGCCGTACCGGGCACTGGCAACTTCCTTGTTATACATATGAATAACATGTGTTCAATTTAATGGGGTCAAGGAAGAAAGGCCTTGGTTTTAATACATCGTTTAAAAGTTTCGGAAATGCCGACACTACTCCAAATTTTGGTGTTACTCGAGAGAATCTCCCACAAATTTTTCGGAAAGAAGGATAAGGGTGCCCCAGTGCTAACAAAGCAAAAATTACAGTTTCAGTTAAGAATCCATAAAAAAATCCCAAACTTCAAACGTTTTCGGCGACTGAATTGAACTTTTTTCAGATATCTATTATAGTGGGACGATCCACTTAGTAGGTTAACTTCTCTGTAACTTGAACAAAAAGACTTATCTACCTTCCATTTATATATCCCATTTTTAACTACCTTCCATTTTACGCAATCTTCCGATTACTTATGTTTAAGGAAAATTAAAAAATACGATACCGAGTATAAATACCGTCGCAAATTACGGATTAACTAAGTTAGCAAAAACCTTGCCATGCCTTGGTTACAGCAGCGTCGCACCAGACAGTGCGAAAAACTAAATAAACGGTGTTTAACCATAGATGAACAAGGGTGGGTAGGAGGGTGGGGTCCACCCCCCCTAGCCTCGAAATTTTGGGCCCCCCCTAGAAAAAAATCCAAAATCCAAAAAAATTCCCCTCCCCCCAAATTTTTGAATTTTTCACCCCTGAACCCGCTCTAGATTTTGAAATCTGACCCCCCCCCTCCCTTCTCGAGAAAATTTTATACTTTTACTTTTATACTTTTTATTACTTTTTTTATACTAAATTTTCTTGCAAAAACGTCAATTTTTAACATAAATTCATGTTTTTACACCCTTTTTATACCTAAATATCGCTTTTTATTCAATAAATTGTAGTATTATCCTATAAAAAGAACTATTATTAAAGTAATTATGGTTTAAAACTGTTTTGCTTTGGACTCCGGACCCCACCTGACCCCCCTCTAGATTTCAAATTTCGCACCCCGGGTCGACCCCCCCTAAAAAGCTAGGGGGAGGGGTTCGACCCCCCCCCCCCCTCTGGCTTTTTGACCGTGTTCATCTATGTGTTTAACTTTACGCAAAGTATAAAAAATAAGAACAAAAATTAACACAAAAAATACAACAGAACCAGCAAGCGAAGAAACTGCTTAGCTACTGTATAAAATAATATTGCAACAGAAACCCAAAAATAAATAAGCATATAAAATAAATATTACACTACACAACTGCACACTACTTTTGTTGTAATGTCATAAAGCTAAAATTAAAAAGATAGGTATTTATAGATATTTACAGTACATGTTTAATTACATTGTAAAAGTGACTTCAAAAAGACTATGTTTCCTAAACAAAGAAACAAACTGACTTTGCTTAAAACCTTTCTCTTAGTTGCTATGTTTAGTGTTTACATGTACATGCGATTGTGGTTCAGCTTCACAATATCCCCACCACTTCTCTCCTGTCCTCACCACTTCTCTACTTAGCTATGGCACGGTACAAGACGAGCTGCGATTTTTGTATATACCTCTTTAAATACCTTACCGAAACTTACCTATCACTATTGCCAACATAACAAATACGAGAAAGGGTAAATACGCGACGTGATTCTAGTTTAAGTGAATCGTTGCTCACCAAATATACAGTTTATCCACATCATCACATTTGCGTGTTATACTTTTAATTCACCCGCCAAACAAACACTAGTATATAATAACCGTTGCCAACTTCGCATTTCGAACTCGAGGGGGGCTGAGCGAACAGGACGGAGGGGGGGGGCGGTGGTTATCGAACCGATTCAGCGCGTGTAGTGATTCGACTCTACCGGGTTGGCTCCGCCAGGGGGCGTGGCCTCGTCGGGTGCGTCTGCTCTCACCGCCTGATTGGCTGTCCCAGTCTCAGTTTTTCCTCCGCTCCGCCCACTCCCACACCAGACCGGGCTCTCATTGGCCCAGCGACTGAAGCGCTCCATGGCCACGACGGCCGCGCGGGGCCAGGGGAGCGGCCAACTCAGGTGGTTATCCAGCGGGCGCTTGGGTACGTTTGCTTCCATAAACGAGGCCAGCCAGTACCACCATAGACGACTCAAGGGGGCCCGGTCCGGCTTCGGGTCCGACCAGCCGAAGAAATCTCTGACCAACCAAAGGACGCCGCGGAAGTGTGGCGTCCGCGTCACGCCCTCTTCCGCCGGTGCCCTATTGGTCAATTCGTGATAGGACCAGAAGAGGTGGCTGGCCAGCCAATAAGCGACGAACACGTCGATGGTGTAATGGCCGCTGCTGAGGATGAGCGTGATAATGCCGAAGTAGCAAACCGGCCACATGGCGAATCGTAGCGGCCAAAAGCGCCGCGGGGTGTACTGGAGGATGAAGAAGTAGGTGAGGGTGAAAATTCCCGTATGACCGCTAAACATCAAGTCCCCGCACAAGATCTGCCCATTACCTTGGCCTAAAAAACGAAAAATAATCAATTTTAGTCGCTATAGCCCAAATATTCACAAGAGATATGAAGAAAAAAAAGATTATTGGGAGCTGAAGAAACGCCTAAGAAACCCGGTAAAACTATTTCGAATAGTGCTATAATAAAGGACAGTTTAAATGAGAAAAAAAATCTTGGTATTTTAAAAAAAACTTTTTTTAAGATCTCTTGTGTTTCTAGATGGTTGAGGGCTTTACCACAAGTTTCTAAAGTCAAGTGTAAGGAGTGCCTGCTTGGGGAAAGACGCTCGCCACAAATTCAGCAAAGCCGGTTTTTTGTGTGTGAGAGAAGGTGTGAATTTTTTAAAAAGAAAAAAAAATTGTTTAAATATTATAGTTTCAAAAACATTTTTACTGCAGCAATTAACCTCAATAATCATTCAAAATTTTAACTTTTAAACAATTCTGCAAAAAGAATTGATTAATTTATTGTTTTTTAAATTTTTCAATTTTTTTTAAGAATTTAATAATTTATTTAAGGATGTGCATGTGCCCGAAATCCGCATCCGCACCAGCACCATACATGAGCATAGGGGAGGGGGTAGGGTGGGGTTCACCCTCCCCTAGCCTCGAAATTTTGGGACCCCTCCCCCATCGGGAAAATTTTAGGTACTCTTTTATACTAAATTTTCTTCCAAAAACGTGAACTTTTAACACATAATCATGTTTTTATACCTTTTTTTACACCAGAATATAGCTTTTTATTCAATAAAATATGGTATTATCCTATTAAAAAAACAATTATTAAAGTTATTATGGTTTAAAACTATTTTGCTTTGGACACCGGACCACCTCTTGATTTTAAAACTTTGCACCCCGGGTCAACCCCCCTAAAAAGCTAGGGGGGTCCGGACCCCCCTGGGATTCCCCTCCCAGAATTCAAAATTCGATTTACCCCGGGTAACCACCCCCTAGCTTCCCGGACAGTTCTCACCTATCGCTCCACCCCGCCCGTAGCCTTGAAAATATTGAGCCCTCCCCCCTAGAAAAAAATCTAGGGGCCCCCTTCCCCCAAATTTTAAATTTTGATACCCTACCCCCCTCTGGATTTTAAATCGATCCTCTGCCCCAACCCCTTCCGAGAAAAATTTTGGGTATAAATTTAGGTCAAAATTTACTGTCACAAACACGGTTTTGTAGTAAAAAACAGTACTTTTGTAGTCTTTTTATACATAAACAGCCTATTTTAGTATATAAAAATCTATAATAGTGCTAAAAAACTTAAATAACTGATTTAATGTGACTTTGTTTGGAAAACGGACTCATTCTGACTCCCCTCTGGATTTAAAACAGGTCTACCCCGGGTCGACCCCCCCCCCAAAAGCTAGGGGGCTACGAACCCTCCCTGGACCCCATACATGAGCATAGGGAGGGGGGTAGGGTAAAATCTATTTCCCCTAGCCTCAAAATTTCAAAACCCCCTTCTAGAAAAAAATCTAGGAGGCCCTCCGTCCTCCAAAATTTTTAAATTTTGACACCCTACCTTCTCTGGAATTCTAAATCGACCCTCTCCTCCTCCTCTTCCGAGATAAATTTTGGGTATGAATTTAGGCCAAAATTTACTGTCACAAACACGGTTTTGTGGTAAAAAACAGTACTTTTGTACACTTTTTTATACATAAAACATAAACAGTCTATTTTAGTATATAAAATTCTATTTTAGTGCTAAAAGACTTAAATAAATGATTCCATTTAACTTTGTTTGGAAACCAGATCCCCTCTGACCCCCCCCTTTGGATTTCAAACTGGTCTACCCCGGGTCGACCCCCCATAAAAAGCTAGAGGGTACGGACTACGGACCCCCCTCCTAGCTTTCAAAGGGCCATTTACCCGGGGTAGCCACCATAGGTGGGCAGCCTCCCGGATTTTGTTGGGTGTCCCGAAAATGTTTTTTGGGGTATACCTCAAATACCCCATTTTTAGCGTTTTTAGTACTGGGACCCCCGAATTTTAGGGGGGGGGTGTCCGGGTTACCCCCAAATTTTAGGGGGTGTGTCGGCTATAATCGGGATTTTGGGGGTATAACCCCCAACCCCCCTGCCCACCTATGGTAGCCAAGCCACCCCCCTAGCTTGCCGGTCCATGCTCATGTATGATCTGCACTATTTGTAACATCCACATCCGAATACGCAAATTGCTGACATAGATGAACACCGGGGGTAGGGTGGGGTCCACCCTCCCCAGCCTCGAAATTTTGGGGCCCTTCTTCCTAGAAAAAATACAGGGCCCCCGAATTTTCGAATTTTTTACCCCTGAATTTAAATAAATCTAGAGGGGGTAGGTCACGACCTACCCCCTCTAGATTTTGAAATCTGACCCCTTTCCCTCTCGGGAAAATTTTAATTACTTTTTTTATACTAAATTTTCTTCAAAAAACGTGATTTTTTAACACACATATTCATGTTTTTACACCCTTTTTCCACCAGAATATCGCTTTTTATTTAATAAAATGTAGTATTATCCTATAAAAAGAACAATTATTAAGGTTATTACTATTACTGTTAAGGTTATTAAGGTTTAAAAAAACTGTTTTGCTTTGGATACTGGACCCCACCTGACCCCTCTAAAATAAAATGTAGTATTATCTTATAAAAAAACTATTATTAAACCTTTAATGGTTTAAAAATATATATTTTGCTTCGGACATTGGACCCCACCTGACCAAAGGTGGGCAGGGGGGTTGGGGTGGGGGGGGGGTTTATACCATAGGTGGGCAGGGGGGGTTATACCCCCCCAAATTTCGAATTTTGCTGACACCCCCCCTAAATTTGGGGTACCCGGGGACCCCCCCCCAAATTCGCCTCCCGGAGAAAAATTTTTAAGTGTTATAAAACGACTAAAAAAATTTTCCGCGCTTCGCGCGGAGAGTTAATTGTTAATTGACAATTTATCTTAGTTTTTCGATTACAAATCGATTATCCCGTTCAGTAGTTAAGGTATACAGTTTAATAAAATTACTATAAACACTATTATCCTTTAATTAACGTTTTAAACGCATGTTTTAAATGTGTAGGTATAAGAAACCTTAAATTTTGTAATAAGTATCATCTAGAATTAAAATTTCAAGTGTATTTTAGCGCCTTAAATTAAAAATTTTCTCCCCCGGGTGCATTCTGCCCCCCGGACCCCCCTGACAAGGGGCTCCGCCCCTTCGTATCTAGAATTAAAATTTCAAGTGTATTTTAGCGCCTTAAATTAAAAATTTTCTCCCCCGGGTGCATTCTGCCCCCCGGACCCCCCTGACAAGGGGCTCCGCCCCTTGACTCCGTTGGTGGGCTCTCGCCCCCCAGACCCCCCTTCAGGGTTAGTAGGGCCCCCAGACCGCCCCCCCGAAATGAAATCCTGGGCACGCCACTGCAAAAGGGGGGTCTGTCTAACCCCAAATTTAATTTTTCCCTTTGCCGACCTAAAAGAAGTGCCTAGACCCCCCCGGCTTCAAAAAAGTTGCCCCTCCGTGCCCCTTATTTTGGAATTGCCCCCCCCGTTTTAACCCGGGAGGGGGGGGCAGTGCACAGGTCTGTAATATAAATGTATATCGATAAAAAAACCTTAGATTTTGTAATAAGTATCTATCATCAGAAATTAAAATTTCTAGTGTATTTTAGCGTCTTGAATTAAAAATTTTCTTCCCTGGTGCGGAATTTTGCCTCCCGGACCCCCTTGACAAGGGGTTCTGCTCCTTGACCCCGCTGGGGGGCTCTCGCCCCAGATCCCCTTCAGTGTTAGTATTTACCCCCTCCCCCAGACCGCCCCCCGAAATAAAATCCTGGGCACGCCACTGCCCCTTAGGAATCCCCCTAGATTTTGAAATGTCATTTACCCGGAGTAAACACTCCCCCCAGCTTCGATGACCATGACCGTGTTCACCTATGATTGCTGATCTCATACTGTGGATTTTTATATTGCTTTTTTTTTCTAAAATTTTTATAGATTTCAAACTCTCTCTAAGCCAACGTTTTAAGGTCTAAATATATGTTTTAACCAGAAAAAACTCAAAAATGCAATAAAAACGCTTTTTTACCTAAAATTATTGATTTTTTTTTGTTTTTTTTTTCATTTAAAATTGAAAAACGATAGGGATGAAATGCACTACAGAACTACAAACAATATGGTAAAAAAGACGCATTTAGTAGACATCCTAAAAAACGCTTTTTTTACCTAAAATTATTGATTTTTTTATTTGTTTTTTTTCTTTAAAATTAAAAAACGATACGGATGAAATGCATTACAGAACTAAAAACGATAAGGTAAAAAAGACGCATTTAGTAGACATCCTAATCCGCGGATTTCTGTTTCCAAACATCCGCATCTGCTGATGTCAAAAAATGACAATTGAGCACATTTTTATTTACTTTTAAAATTCATAATATATATACCTGAGGTCAGTCCGAAAGACAAAATATATTTTCCGAGGCGCTTTCCAATCGTTGGTCCGTGAAATGATTTATTTGCCGGAGGGTAACAGTTAATCGCGTGATTTTCAAAGGCGGGAGGCATTAAAGTGACCGCTAAGCAGATGGCCCGTAAAATGTACAAAATTCCACCCAACAGAAAGGCTCGCCGATACAATATCCATCTATAGCGATGTCCATGGATTATGATAATTATTTATTAAGTAACACCAGGTATCTTATAGCAATTAGGTATTGTTATTATTAAATAACACCAGGTACCTTATAGCCATTATGTATTGTTAGGCAGGCAAACTTCTCAAAAGTACGTAAGATTTGTGCACTGCCCCCCCCCGGGGTTTTATTGGGGGGGCAATTCCAAAACGGGGGGGGGGGGGGGGGGGGGCAACTTTTTTGAAACGGGGGGGCAATAAAACGGGGGGGGCAAGCAGGTCGGGAGAGAAAGAAAAAAAAGAGAAAAAAAGAGAAAAAAGGGAAAAGGGTAAAAAAGGGACAAAAAAAGCGAAAATAAGGTAAAAATAGGTCTAAAATGGCTTAAAATACATTAAATAGGCTAAAAAGTGCAAAAAATTTGCGATGATGTCTTCATCATAGGTCAAAAATGGCTTCATAATTTTAGGGTACTTTTTCATTTTTGGCGCGAATCCTCCAATAAAACGGGGGGAGCATTTCCAGACCGTGCACAGGTCTGAAGGTAGGGGTCGGTGGTTGAAATTTTTAAAGTGAGCCCATTTTTCACGGCTCCAAACAATGAAAATGTTATGATCAAAAAAAACCCAAAAATTTTACTTTCGACGACCCGACTTTATAAAAAGACATACAATAAGGCCTAGAAACTTAAAAATACCCAGGGGCGAGCCATACTCAGTATTTAATTCAAAGGAGGGAGGGATTCTGTCGAGTTTTTTTTAAGTTTACTAGATCCTTCATACAAAAAGACTAGCTTTACCGGATTTGGGGAAGGGGGCGTCCACGGCTTGGTTACGTTACGCCGTTACCCTAGACCGAATCCCGCGGTTTCCTGTGATCAAATTTAAATGGATGATTATTTTTATACTAAACTTAAAAGATCGGCCGGTAAATATTTTGACTAGTTATTTAAGTTTAAACTATTAATTTTAAGCTTTGTAAAATATTTTTAGAATTTTTAATAGTTGAACGATTTATGGAAACTCTAAAATCGCTCAAGGTGTTTGTTTGAAAATTAAACTTTTTGTAAAAGCTTTCCTTGAACCTTTGAAATCGTAAAATTAAAAAAATTAATATTGCTTAAGGTTGTTCTGTTTGAGAATTAAACTTTTTGTGAATATTTTCCGTGAACCTTTGAAATCGTAAAATTTGAAAAATAAATTAGTACAAACCAAGTAAGTATATGGGATTAGAAACTGAAGTTAAACCGCTATACGCTATTTCGCAACTTTGATGCAAAAAAAGGGAAACGGTAATTAAACTTAACAAATCAATTAAGTGGGCTATGAACAAAAATTTACCAGTACTACACTATGACAGGGAAACAAGAAAATAATATTGTCATGAAAACATGCATTTCTCCTATTCTTCTCGCCAAAATACCAAATACCAAATGGCCCCATTTCCCCATCCATCCATGGACATCCGAAAAATTTCCATAGACACCTGTGTTTATGGAAGAGCATGAATCCGGAGGCGACGACGACACTCAGCCCGTTCAGAAAGTCCCCGGCGTACCAAGCCCAGTCCATCTGGGGCAGTAGGTGAAGGGCCAAGTCCGGCAGGGGCTGTCTCGGCACCAAATCGTGGATAATCGTCAGTGAGAGAAAATTGAGAAACCCGCCGAAAGCCAACACCATAAAGGCCAACAGGGTCTTTAGGCGATCCGGGGGCGGGGAGGCCCCCTCCGGCGACTCCCCACCGCAAGCCTCCGGGCCGGGCCGGGGAACCGGCTGCAAACGGACGCGCGTCTCCAGTCCCTGGCCGGCGGGATCTCCGTCGTAGAGGGAGAGGATGAGGGCGGAAGATGTCTTACGGCGTCCGGTGCCGCGCTCCGAACTCAGCAGTGCACCGTTTAGAGGGACGGTTTCCGAAGTTACGTCATGATTCAGACCTTAAACATAAGAATAATAACTATTCGTACCATGTAAATACCAATAACTACAATTAATAAATAATAAACATTAATAAAAAAGAGGTTGGCACGCAGGAAAAAAGGGTCAGTTATGAGGAGGAGTTATACCCTTAATTTTAAAAACACTAAAATTTGGGTCTGGGTGTGACCAAGACACACCCCCCCTAAAATTTGGAGTTTCAATACAAAAAACGCTAAAACTGGAGTTTCTGGAAATATTTCCGAGGAGAGTAGGGCCGGAGGGCAGGGGGCGGGGTCACTTTTAAAAAGGGGAGAGCAATAAAAAAATAGCAAATTAGAAAGAAAATAGGGCAAGGCAAAAAAGTGAAAAAATAGATCTAAAATAAAATGGGTTAAATTTAGCAAAAATAAGTTGAAAACGGCAAACATTTCGCAAAAATGGGTTAAAATGGCGAAAAAATATTTAATAATTTTTATTTTCAACCGGGGGCACCAAAACGAATCTGCACGTGCACCCTACTTGCTTTTTGGGCACCTACTAACTACCGGTTTTTCACTTGGGGGGTTTAAAATATAGCGAAAAGTAGAACACAAAAGCGAAAAAAAATATTAAAAAATCAGTCATAAACGGCAAAAATTATGGAACAATCAAAATTATGGAACAATCAAAATTATTATTTTTTTTCTTTTTTGGAGGGGTGAGTTGAGCCCCAAACCGGAGGCAGGAGCTACTAATAAGACGAGGGATTGCTGTACTCTAACAAAATTCTGACAATTGTATCTGCAAAAGTCTAACAATTTTAAAATTTTATTTTGACACAATGCCCATTTTGAATATAAATGAATTATCATTTAATCAATATTTATGGCTGTGA
>JASAMX010010728.1:0-13914 GCA_030248175.1 Microlaimidae sp. YZB2_3 | reverse complement strand
TGTGTGTGTGTTGTTAGGCTTGGGTAGTCTTACTGACGAGTGCAAACACCAAGGGCGTTTAAGACTAATGCACAAAACGCCAATTGAAACTTGCTAGGGACAAGCAACTTTACGTTGATTTATTTCAATCCGTATCACATCCTTGACTTTCGTGGGGGGATTCCATTGTGCAGCATTGTGGATTTTTTTGTTTGTTTAAGTGTAGTTTTGAAATCACTGGCAAGCATTGCGTTCGCAATTGTTTGTACAAATTGAGATAGCGGTTATGTATAAGTTAATAAAGGATTCCATTCTTAGCTTTAACTGCTTCAACTTAATTATCACAGACTGTTCATATTAGCTATTTTAACGTGTTTCATTGTCGCCTTATAAAGCTTATGTGGCAGTTCTGAGGCCGGTTGCATAAAAATCCTTTAGTAAAAAGAAAAAATCCCTTACGTTTTCTCTTAAATACAATATTCTCCCGAGGTTAAGTTTTTTCTTAAGTCGGTTGCACGGAAGCGATTTCCATTAACCTCAACTTAACGCATACGTACTACAACTTAAGGGAATTTTTGTTAACATTTAAAACTAAATATTGTTGCAAAAACAAGTTAAAACACATAAAAATGCAAACATTTATATTAAAAAAGTATAAATAAATGAATTCTACATTAATTTGCTTAAAAATTATTTTATTTCATTAAATAATCTTAAATAGACAACTTATTTTCATTATTTATTCGGAATTAGATGTTTTGTCGTGATTTTTGGCTTGAGTTATTAAATTTTTTCGTTAAAAACACTTAAAAACCAAAAATAAATGTATTTTTTATCCAATCTTAGATTTATTGTGCTGAAAATTTTTAATTTTATTTAAATAAGCAAACAAATTAAGGAGCCAAACAAGGAGTGGACTTTGGTCACTTAATGAAGATAAATGTTTGTGCAGAATAATGCTAAATTCTTTTATAAATATAACAGCGATTTGCGTTTTATCATAAAATTTAATTACTTACTACATGTGCATGGTCCTTAGAAGTATTATAAACTTTGTGATTTTTCTTAAACCGATTTATAATCTTACTTTAGGTAGAATACTCGTAGCTGAAATCGTAGGCGTGGTTTAATTTTTGCCTTTTTTGAAAAAAACATACATCTTTTTACCTGTTTTTAAGGAAAACTTTAAAAAATCTTTTCTAATATAAGATTATTTTATATGAATTGGTTTTTAGTGTAAAGAAGTCTATTGTATATGTATGCATTTTGTAATCAATGCTTGTATTTTTGTTTAATTTTTTTATACACTTAAAATCGATTTTGGTTAAGATTATTTAGTGGTAAGATGACATTTAACATAGCCATGAAATACTCGCTGCCATCTATTTTAACGGCGCAGTGTAAAGTTAGTCATTTCAACTTGTTTCGAGTCAGTGATCCCCACGCGCAGAAGAGATCATGCGTACTGTAATTCGCTAAACTGCGCAATTTCAAACTCATTTAGGGTTTTTACAACGGCAAGCAAAATTGATTGAAGCGGTGTCCATACATGATTTCTGCTACCACTACGCTGATTAGTCGGTTTGAAAGGTGAAAAACAATTCTGAGTGATCCTTGGAGTAAACAAAAAGGCAACAGTCGCAGCTACAAGGATTTTGCCTACTAATGACGCACCAATCTCTATTTAAACTATTCCCCTTAAAGTCTAAGGGTCCTCTTGACCTCTCTTGTGATTTAAGGGAAAATTTAAGGTAAACGTGTAAATGAAATTGTTTATGCAACGCACTTGAGATAAATTTGCTTTTTTGCACCACTTAAGTACAAAATTAAGGGAATAATTGCCCTTAAACGTTTTGTGCAACCGGCCCCTGGTGATTACTTCATCATGGGATACAAATAACTTGCTGATTTGAATATAAAAAGACAGAGCACAGTATATATATAATTAAGTGCCTGCTTTTTATGTTTCACCCTGGCATTTTAAGAGCTCTAAAATGTCATATGGTATTAGTTATCACGTGATCACGTTTTGCTCCGTGGGATAGGTTGTTGGAGGAGCTAAATATTCCCGCCGTTTAGACGTCCCACCCTAACAAACTCGTGGAACACATTTTTTCATGATCGCGCCATTTTTTGCGCTGATTGGCTGCACTCGTCGTTGTTCCATGAAAGTGACGTGGGCAAATCGTCAGTTTACCAGATATGGGGCGGAAAACGACGCCCTTCGCCCATTACTCACAAACATGGTCTAATTAATTATATAAAATTATTTAATCTAATATTGTATATTTTGTGATAATATTATATTCTATTTTCTGACTTAAATAATGATTTATCTAATAGTTTAAGTTTGTTCTTAAATTATTACTGTTTGTTTTGATTTGCGAAAAAAGGGAGAGTGCGGAAGTGACGATTGCTGACGTCACTTTCACGGAACGAGGCTCCACCAGTGCAGCCAATCAGCGCAAAGAATGGCGCGATCATTAGAAAAAGATCTCCTTGGAAATTATGACCGGCTCTGCGTTCATTCGTTGTCAAAAATTCAAATTCTGAATCCATATTGGCTGACTTTTTAAGACCTTTTAACACTAAACAATTCCCAATTAAAACCCGGTTTGGGCCAGGGTGTTCGTCTAGAAAGTTTAATTTCAAAGAAAAATGGAACAATAATATAGCTTTATAACTTCAACAAATTTTATAACAAGGGGGAAGATTTATTTTAGAGAGAACACAAGAATAAATCTTCCCCTCTCTGTGAGGAATTTTATGCAAATTTTTGCTGTATCCTTTAACACAGGGAGAAATAAATATTCTGAGGGGGAAGATCACCAGAATAAATCTTACAGGGGAAAGATCTGTATTAGAAAAAGAGGGAAGAGTTGTGAATTTGAAAAAAATGTTTAAAGAATATTTATATGATTTTTATATGATTATTGTTAAATATAAATGAGAGTTTTATGGAAGAATTTTTTAAACAGAACTTGGTAAGGATTAAAGAAACGTTTAAATATTTTTAAGGATTTGCATTAAAATTATTATTATATATTATATATAATTATAATTATATATAATTATTATAATGATAATTATTAAGTAATTATTAAGTAAAAAAAAAAAAAAAATTAAAAATTTTTAAAAAACTAGTAAGCTAAGACGAAAAGACAAAATGTTTGATTGTTTTGTTAAATTTTTAAAAAGTATTTATGTTTTTAAAACCTATTATTAAAGAAGCGGTACTTTAACAAACTTATGAATTTGTAATATGACGCAAAATGTTTATATTTTAATAAAAATGTAGGTATTTTGTTAGATACTAAATTAAATAAATTAGATTGAAAAAATTATAGAATTAGAAGTTATTAAGTTATAGAAATAAAGATTAAATAATTTTGGTTGTAAACATAAAATATAATAATAAATTTTGGGTAATGTATTAGGTGAGAGTGAAACTATACTAGAGGGTGTGGGTAGCCGGTTTAGTGGTTGATAAACATCAAGTGAGATGTCGAAAGGAGATTAGGTACTATTAAGTATAAACACCTTGAAAGGTGTAGAACGCAGGTGTAAGTAAAGACAAGGAGTTATATATAATAATAAATAATTTTTATAATGAGTAGAATGGTTTGTAAAAGTAAGGGAACTCTGGGAAGAGTAGAAAGCAGGTTTAGAGGATGATGAAATGAAACAAAATAGTAGGTGTAGAGAGCAGGTTTAGAGGCTGATGAAATGAAACACCATAGTGGGTGTAGAAAGCAGGTTATGGGAATAATTAAGAGTACACACTTAGAAAGGTGTAGAATGTAGGTGGGAGGCGACTAGTGGGTTGAAAATAGTAAAAAACGTGATGTAAAACCTTAGAAGAAAAGGAAGATAATTATGAAAGCAAAAATAAGCAGATTTTATAGAAGATTTTGAAAATAAATAATTATTAAAAAATTGTTTAGTGCTTATAGTTTGTAAAAATGAAGCTATAAAAGAGGTATGGAGAGCAGGTTTAGAGTTTAATGAGATATAACACCGTTGGAGGTGTAGAAAGCAGGTTAAAGGAACTTTTAAGTATAAAAAACTTGAAAGGTATAGAATGAGAGTTGGGTGGGAGTAAAGATTGAAGAGTTATGTATAATAATAAAAATAATGAATAGTATGGTTTATAAATTAAAGATACCCTGGGAAGTGTATAAAGCCAGTTTAGAAGCAAAAGAAATGAAACATTAGTGGGTGTAGAAAGCATGTTATGGGGATTACTAAGTACAGGCAAACAGGAAGGTGTAGAATATAGGTGGGAGGCGTTTTGTTAACCGAGGTTAGGGTACAGGGTGATAATAATATTTTTATATAAAATTTTTATAAAATTTTAGATAAAGACATGGAATTTAGAATAACATAATTTAGAATTCACCAGAATACATCTTACAGGGGAAAGATCTGTAATGGGGGAAGATCTAGTTTTCTACAACACTGGCTTGGTGCTGCTATTCACGCAACATACATTTTGTGTAGGAATTAGTTCATAAAAATAAAGTAAAATTATAACCATATGAATAGCTGGAGACAATTTTAGGCAATTTTAAGTGAATATTTAAAAAATTTTCGCCAACGGCAGCTGGGGGGACACCTCCCAGACCCCCAGCGATTACGGCGCAAAGTAAAGATTGGCCAAAAATGGTTTTTATAAGGGTCATAAACAACCAATAAAACAATTTCACGAAAAAATAAAAAATAAAATAAAAAAATAATTTAAAAATAAAACAATTTTCTGCATGGGATTTCAGAATAGCGCTCAAAATGGCCAACCCATTTGTGAATAATTTTTGTCTACGCTTTTTTGGTTAAAAAAACCACACCCTCCACAGTTTTACCTGCAGCAAAAAATAAAGGGGCCCCATTGAAACCAGTCACATCTCTCAGAGCCCCAGCAACGGCCGGGGCTGCCACAACGCCGCAGCCTGCGGCAAAAGTAAAAAATCCATAAGCGTCGGTTAAACCCTGGAGTCCACAAATGTCCTTGCACATGGCGCATTGGAGCGCTGCACTCAGCCCGTCACAGAAGCCCCACAACCCGGTGGCGGTGATATGCGGCCAGGATAGTTGGCGTGGTGCCAAAACTGCTACTATGGTACACGCTCCTCGCACGAGATTTTGCGTAGCGTATACCAACCAACGATATCTAAAAAACAAAAGGCAATTTTACGTGAGTTTCGCATAGTAGTATTTAAACATTTTTATACCGTTATTACATATATAAGTGTATATACACTGTCAAAGAATCAGCCCAAAAGGCAATCGCTCAAGGAACTGCCAAATACCACCCTTTAGGTGCGGGGTGAAAATTCTCAGCCAAGCTGACCTGTTAATAACCTGTTTAACCTGTTAGTTAGTCAGTTCATCGTGCACTCAGTTGTCGAGTAAACGACTAAATGTCTATAATTATTAAATGCTGGTTGTTATACTTTAATTTTAATTAGATTTACGTTTAAAACAATTATGTGTAAATATAATTTTGCATTTAGATACGTAAACCTCGTTTCATTGGATTTTTTACAAAAAAAACAAATGTGTTATTAAATATTTTATTTTTTTATTAATTTTTTAAACGTAATTTAAAAAATTTTATGACTCAATATCAATTGAAGCACCTAGAACTTGCTAAAAAAATTTTTACTGTTCATTTTTGGTATTTAATAAGTTTCCTAGTAGTTATACAAATAGGGACAAATTGGTCTTTTGCAGATTTGCTTTGCGTCAAAACCGAGGCTTAATCCAATACTTAGTCACAAAGCAATAATAGTTTTTGAACAAAAAAAATTAGGTAACTACATTAACTTTTAATCAAATGATATTTTTTGTATGGAAATTTCCATATTTTAAGTGTTAATTTTTGATATTTTGTAAATATGTTTATGTTTAAAATTGTCTAAGTTTGGCATAACAAGTTGACCTCTGAAAATAATTTTTTTAACGTAAACTTAAAAAATAGGTGGAAAATACTATATACTTGTGAAGCGCACTGACAGTAATTCTTCCTAGTATTCCAACACCTGCAGCAGTAGTCAGGCAGATAATATCCAAAGAAGGCACTGAACTACGTTTGCGATAATAAGTACTGAGGAATGTCCAGAACGCACAACTTCCTCCAATTTCAAGGGCGGTAGAAGCTAGAAAAAGGAGGTAGAACCTGTTTTTGCAAACGTTGAAGCTGTGAATCAATGTTTTCGACGTGTTTTTCTTTTGTGATATACTATCGTGAATTTTAACATTTGGGAAATATGACAGAAAGTCTAAAATTTAAATTCATTTTACTTTTCTTTCAGTTTATTTCATGTTGGCCACTTTTTCAAATAAAATAGAATACTGCTTTAAAATTTTAATAAAAGACACATGGTCTCAATTATTGCCAAGTTTACTGGAAAATGTTATTTAGAAGAACTACATAATTATTCTTTATATTATCACTTATGTGTGTATGAATTTGTTATAATATGCTTAATGGACAATTCTAATGGTGCTTATAAGATTGGTTCACGCTGCTTCATTTGGAAGTATAATGTAACACTTATGACGTATGACAAAAGCGTAAAGGCTATCAAATCTCACCATAACACCTAAAACATATGACATAAGACGATTCAGTGGTTTTTTTAAGCCAGAAACAGTTTAAGTTTGTCGCTAAAATGGATAGTTTACTGTTCTTATCACAATTTAAGCTTTGTTTCATTTTTTATCGTCCTGAAAACAAAAAAATCATTCGTGAGTTTATGATTAAGAAATACAACACTCCTTCAAAAATCGCAAATTTTCTCTTCCCTACAAATGTATATTATTTTCAGAACAAATAAGTGTGTGTGTGTGTGTGTGTGTGTGTGTGTGTTTTTTTGTGGAAATTCTTATTCAAAATAAATAGAACTAAAATAATCCCCAAATATTTGAAGAAACATATTTTAAATTACGTTTTATCGATTGCACCGAAAAATAATTTGGAAAATTTTCTTTAATGGTTTTTAAATGAGAAATGCAAATAAATGAGTCAAAAATTAAAGAGAATACCACAAAAAAGTCAAGTTATCAAAATTACTGAATTTGTTACAAATTAAAAGGTGTTGGGGAACAGCGTGAAATTTTAAGCATCAAAATTGAAGACCAAAATTATAAACCTCTGTAAGCTAATAAACTTTACGTGTGACATCCTAGGTGCTGTAGTGTAAACCAGCCTTTATAGTTTGTACACACAAAAACGATTAAACTTGAAAAAAATTTGTGAACTTATTTCACCAATAAAAAGATTGCGAATGACCATTAATACTTTATAAATTGAACGGTTCGTTAGTGAGATGTTAAAATTGTTTTCAATCCACATGACTTTTTGTGGTGACCATAATTAATAAATAAAATTTTGTGATGAAACCTAACAAAAACCTTTGCTTAAGTTAGTGTAAAGAAAATATTTTTATATTTCCATATGTTAAAACCCACCTTAGCTTCAGTTTCTTTTGGTGAGGTGAATTTTCGGCTCCTAACACCATTGAAATTGCTATTAAATTCATGGTTATAGCTGCCACGATTAGTAAAGATGGTTGACCAGTATATTCATTAATGAGATGTCGGTAAATTAAAGGAAATATTATCAATCCCAACCCATCTCCAGTTGAGCAAACAGAATTTGCGATGTGAATATGTTTTTCTTCCAGAACAAAGGAGGCCGCCAATGGAGTCGTGGTTAAAATTAATCCGTGACCTATTCCTGAAAATAAAATTTGATTTGTTTTTTTCAAAAATAATTCAGTATTATTCGGTTTTATTGTGCATGCTTTCTTTGGTTTCTGCTTATTTTTAATGGTTTTTTTTATGTTTATTTTTTGCTATTAAGTGTGTGCATGTTTTTAACTTACTTTTTATTTTTGAATATTTAGTTTTTGTCTCCAAAGTAAACGAAAACAATAATTTCTGATGTTTTAATATTGGATATTTCATAGAAATAAATAGTTTTAGCAATAACGGCACTTTGTGCCATAGACATTTATAAGGTCGACAATTATGGTGTTTTTTTAATTACATTTATTGTCTAAACACAATAAAGGCTGGTTTATACTTATGACACAACGTCCTTTGGACAAAGTTAAAAGGACAATTTTAGAAAAGCCAAAACGTCCTTTGGGCAAAATAAAACGTCTTTTGAACTTTTTCCTTTGGGCAAAGTATGAACGCTACTTAAAATTTGAAGGGAAATTTTGAAAATCCAAAGGAAAAAGTCCAAAGGACAAGAAAGTATGAACACGTTGTCCTTTGGATTTTGTCCTTTGGACTTTGTACTTTGGACAAAGTCCAAAGGACGTTTTGTCATAAGTATGAACCAGCCTTAAAATTGCTGCCAAAAAACTATTCTGGTGTTTTTCAATGGTAAAAACTTTTGAATTAATTTTAAAAAAAAACAATTCAAGAGTAAACTGTGGCCAAATTAGATTTTCGTATCACATTTTAAACACCTGGGCTAAATTTCATTATTTTTTGAAAACGATATACATCAAGACATATTTGAAAAAAATTATATAACAGCCGTTTTGCAACTTAAAACATAACATATCTGAAAAAAAAATATAGCAGCCGTTTTGCAACATAAGATGCATTTTGTTAGTAATAAATTAAAACCAGTGTTTTTCAACTAGTCTTGAAAAATGCTCTAAGAATAGAGCAGGAAAAAAGGGCGATTTTTCTCAGGGCGTATGTTTAGACAGAAAAGATGTGGACTAGTCTGAGATGGACATTATGTGGACTATAGGAAATTCGCATTTGGTTTGGCCAGCTGCTCACTAAATAAAAATTTCTACCATATGATAATGATTTGTTTATACATTGATCTAATCACACAGCACTGTTGCATTTTTTTTAGTTTGATGAAATGTCAATTGAAAAAAATCATACTCACAGCAATTTTTGACAAGCGCAAAATCGCCACTTTTTCAATTGTGTAAGAAACAACTATAAATTTAAAAAATTGGCGATTTCGCGCTTGTCAAAGATTGCTGTGAGTATGATTTTTTCAATTGACATTTCATTAAACTAAAAAAAATGCAACAGTGCTGTGTGATTAGATCAATGTATAAAAAATCATTATCATATAGTAGAAATTTTTATTTAGTGAGCAGCTGGCCGAACCAAATGCAAATTTCCTATAGTCACATAATGTCCATCTCAGACTAAAGATGAATTCTATCAGGGTGAAAATGACTAGGTGGTAAAGTAACCACTCGTTCTTCGAGAAAATATCATGTGGAGAGAAACACCTGACGCAACTTAATAATAATTGGTTACATCATCTCTAAAACCTTTTTTTATTATTTTTATTCTCAAGCGTTCATTCTTTATTTCTTCCTGACGGCGAGCGGTTACGCCCTGAATTTCAGCCTGAAGGAATTTAACTTTAGTCCACATCTTTTCTGTCTAAACATACGCCCAGGGAAAAATCGCCCCTTTTTCCTGCTCTATTCTTAGAGCATTTTTCAAGGCTAGTCTACCACTTTTTTTGAATTAAATTAAAAAATAGCCTAATAAACTATAGTTTTAGCTGCGCAATGGCATATGTTTATAATCATTCCGTTGCCAAGATATACTTTTTTAAAAATTTTATTATTATCAATAAAACACATTATCTATTAATAAAAAGTAGTTTCTAAGAATCATTGCGCAACGTGAACGATGAAAAATTTTGATTTTAAGATAATGAGCGTTAGAATTATAATAATAAATAGAAGAAGATGAACATAAATTACTAAAATTTTTTCCAACGTTCTCTAATTATAGTGTGCTGTGGTGCTGTGGGGCTAAACCGCCGCGTGGCGCTCCCGAGCCACTGACACATTATTTGAATTGAATTGAATTGAATTGAATTTTATTTTGTTAAAATAACAGGAAACATACATAAGCTAGTTAAAACTGCACTTGAAATTGTATGTACCTTTTACATAATTAAAACCAAAAAAATAAAAATAAAATAAAAGATAAACGCGTTTGACAACTGAAACCCACAACCCACAATTATTTTTTTAATAAAACTTTGAATCATCAGTAATGTAAGAATTAAAAAAAGTACTCTGTTGTTTTCGCCGTTTTCCGCGCGGTTGAAGCAGGCGGCGCTGGGAACTGGTTCGGTTTCTGCAACCAATTAAAACCGTTCTCCTTTTTTGTGCGGTTTCTATGAGGGGATGTTCGTTGTCTGCTCTGTACAATCCTTTTTGTTGCCAAAAGGCTGTTATTGTGCGGTCGGGAGTTTATTAGTCTATTTTTCAATTTATTATTTTGATCAAAATCGATAACAAGGACCTAAATGAAAAAAGTGGCTCCTAAGAAAGTTGCGTAATTCTTTCTTCTTTCCAAAGAGCCCATGTTTATTTTTGATCAATCAGTAACGAAGGAGGAATATCGATTTTAAAAATTGAGCGTTACGTTGTCTAATTATGGTTGGCGCGGCGCCACGGGGCTAAATCGCCTCGTGGCGTTCCCGCGCCACCCATGATTAAGGGCGTAAATAATGAAAAAGAAATAAAGCGAACACACGTGCAAGCCAAGAAAAACAACAAGTCGTCAATCGTAATGTTTCATAATTTATGAATTGCGTCTTGTTTCCTTGCGCGTGATATTTTCTTGAAGAACAAGTGGTGGGTGGGTACTTTACCATCCCTTCAATTTCACCCTTATGAAATTCATCTTTAGTTAGTTTTAAGTAATTAGTTGTTCGTAATAAATTTTAAAAAATTTGTTAGTAGAATTCTAATTAACTAAATCGATTTTTTAACTAACACCATTTTTGACAATCCGCACGTTATATATGTACAGACTTCAGTTAAAACTTTAAGCACGGTGACCAGTTGTTACAATATGATTTTAATTATCGTGCCCTGATTTGTACGTATTTATATATTCATTTAATGGTATAATACACAGGTCGTATATTATTTAGAGCGTTCCCTATTGCGCGATCTTGCGGGCCATAGGCCACATGCGTCACAAACAAAAATAAATTAGAAGGTTTGTTTGTGACCTGTTTGTGCTTTGTTTTGTTTTTGAAAAAAATGTAACACTCATTTTTTGAATATTTTTGTTTTTACTTTAAAAAAAATAAACTAACCTTGAAAGCATCCATAGGATATTAAAAATGCTGGATACCAGACAGATACTGAGGCAACAATTAATGAAAGACTAACAATAAAGGCCCCCAATAAAAGTATTGTGCGAACTTTTATCAATTTAAGCAAAAACGGTACCAATGTTCCTAAAACATTTTTAATAAATTAATAGTATTTAATATTTTAACAGCATCCACAGTAAGCAAAAAGTCGCAGACGTTGTTGGTGCCTCAAGTGATCGCGTTTTCCAGTTTTTTGGTCTGGGGACACTGTACGAGATCTTCTGAGCCGCAAAAGAAGAATTTTCAATAAATATTTGAGAGCATAAAAGTACAAAAATGAGAATTTGAAAAAGAAGATAAAAATAATAGTTTGGGTTTAGATTTAGGCTTAGGTATAAGCATATGATTTAACAAAAATAGTATATTCAAGTTCCCCGCTTACAGTTCCAAGTTTTTCGATTCATGGCTCCAAGTGTCAGCCGGTCGAAGTTCATCAATTCCAAAGAAACATTTTTTTTTAAGTTTTGTGGAATTTTTTATTTAAGATGCGCGCGCAATCGCAGTTTAAAAGGAGGATATATAATAAATATATTTATATATAATTTATATATAAAGAAGGAAAACACTAAAAATTTAAAAACTTATCTATTAAAAAATAATCAAAATATCAAAACGTTTACCAAAACTAACCATAATTTCTATCATAGTCACAGAAAATAAAAAGTCAGCACGCATACTTTACTTACTGACTTGATTTAATTTTCACTTGAAAGTTTCGAGCATTTTGAATTTACATTTTTTCATTTTAAAAAAAGTTGCTCATTTTGCAATCTATGTTTTGATGATATGCTTTCACATTGATGTTAAATCTAACGGCAATAAATATTACTTTTGCTATTTTTTACACTATGCAAGTTTTTAGTAATTTATTTAATTTAAATTGAAATTTTATCTGACAGTTCAAGTCATACCCACCGTGACTCTGCCAGCCGCAATAAATTTTACACTTGTAAGCTAGCTCAGTGCAGAAATTGTGTGTGCAAAAACATGTAAAAATGTTCTTTGACATATTTTGTCACATATAATATTAAAATTAAATTACCAATTAAATTAAATTCCTAAAAATTTCGCTTAACAATTATTAAAATTTGAATGTTTTTGGACGTTATCCTTAAACTGTTAAAACTTTTATTTTCACGTTTCAAAACAAATAACGTGTTTCTTTGCCAGAAGAAAGCTAAAAAACATACAATATAAATAACGCTTACAAAATCTTTCGAAAAATAAATCATAAAAAACACAAAACACTTTTTCCCTCGTCTGAATATTTTATTACACTATTTATAAAGTTATTTCTACATTAATGATTGTTTTCTATCGGAATTTTCTTATGTAGAGAGACACGACAGTCCCGAGACACGAGGGCCGGAATTCACAAAGCGGTGTAAACACGGTGCAAACACCGTGTTAGTGTATTCGGTGTAAGCACCGTGTACACTACGGTATTTTTGGGTTCGAGCACGGTGTTAGTTAATCCGGACAAGTTACAGTAGGTTTCGCGGCTAATTTTATTTTTTTTTTGTTCGAAAAATTCCTTGTTTAACATATATTAACAATATTTTGTTCTGCCACTTTTTACACAAATTTGCAATTACTTAATAAAAATTTAAATGTTTATCAGTTTTTTATACAAATTATTCCTCTAAATTTTGCTTTTTATATTTTTTTATCGTTTAATGAAATTTTAACAGACTTAGCGCCAGGAATACCGAAACCTACTGTAATCTGTCCGGATTAACTAACACCGAGCTAGCACGAAGATTATCCCTCTTTTTGAATTCCGGCCGAGAGTCTCGAGATAAGAGAGTTCCGCAGCTGTGTAGGTGTGACACAAGAGTCCCGAGACAGGAACACGAGAGTCCCGGCAATGATGCATTTAAAAAATCAATAATATGAGTATATTATTCTTACCAAATCTTATATATATTTTTTTTCTGTTGATGTTTCAATTGAATTTTATTTTGATAAAACTTTTTTAAGAGATATTCTGCATGTTCATTATTACTAAATCGCAAAAAAAGACAGTTTTATTAATACATTTCATGGGTGGCGCGGGAACTCCACGGGGCGATTTAGCCCCGCGGCGCCGCGCCAAACATTATTAGAAAACGTGGGTAAATTTGGAAATTCAGAACCGTCTTCTTCTTCTTTTTATTATATTATTCCAACGCTCAATGCTTAAAAGCGATATTTCTCATTCGTTACTGATTAATCAAAAATGAAGATGGTTCTGAATTTCAAAATTTACCCACGTTCTCTAATAATAGTTGACGCGGCGCCGGGGGCTAAATCGCCCCGTGCCGCTCCCGCGCCACCCATGATTACGCAACTTTTCTAGGAAGCACTTTTTTCATTTAGGTCCTTGTTATCAATTTATTGATCAAAATAAAAAATTAAAAAAATAGACAAACAAAAGCTCCCAACCGCCCAATAACAGCCTTTTGGCAACAATAAGGATTGTACAGAGCAGACAACGAACAACCCCTCATAGAAACCGCACAAAAAAAGCAAAAGACAAATTTTAATTGGTGGCGGAAACCGAACCAGTTAACAGCGCCATCTACTTCAACCGCGCGAAAAACGGCAAAAACAACAAAGTACCTTTTTTAATTCTTAAATTACTGATAACAAAATTAATCTAGCAAAAGACGAAACAAAGTTTCGAAAAAAAGCCTTATATTAAATGAAATAGTATAAAGCTACATAAGTCTAAAAACTAAATGCCAGAAAAGACTGAAACAAGTCTCTTTAAAACC
>JASAMX010010725.1:0-10782 GCA_030248175.1 Microlaimidae sp. YZB2_3 | reverse complement strand
ATGTACTTCGTTCGTTTACATATACTCCTAAACGAATTATCAGATAAAATAAATTAAAAAAAATTTCACGCTTAAATAAGCTAGAAATAGTTCATTTACAAACCAAAAAATCGAAATTTTCTCCTTTTAAATTTTCGAAGCTCCAGAGCATGACGTTGTAGAGTAGAAACATCATTACTTTATATTATAAACGTAAAATTTTTCAGGGTTAAAAAATAATTTGAGATTTTAAAGGTTGAATCAAGCGGAACAAAAATATTTTGATTTGAAACAGTAAAAGTTGAGGTATCTTAGAGCTTAAACTTTGGGGCGATTTTTATATTGCCGAAGTTAATCAAAAAGTACATCAGAAAAATTGTTTGTGGAGTTTTTTTTGTGCACTTTAAAAACTAAAGGAAAACTAAAGGGAAACCAAACAAAGCTGATTTATTTGTACAAGGAATTAAAAAAAGGAGAGATACATACGCAATAACCGATAAATCATACTCTCTTAATTTTGTTTGTGAAAAGTTATGTACAAATAAATCAGCGTTGGTAAAAATTACAATGTTGTTTATAAACTTTTACAAAAACCACTATTGTTTATAAAGCCTCATTTTCTCGTGTATTCCAGTTGTCGATTTGGCCTAGCGGTTAGAGTCTGGGACTTGCATGCACAGGTCTAAGGTTCGATTCCCGCCGCAGAAACATTTTTTTCAATTTTTCCATGAAAAGTTTGTAAAATTTACAAACAAGTTTCTTGTCCCATCAGAAAGTCACGTTTTTGTAAAATATGCAAATGTTTAAGTGAAAAAAGTGCAAACAAGGTTAAGAGTAGGGATCGACCGGGGCCCCGGCCCCGGCCCCGGCTTGCCCCGGCACTTTTTTTTCACCCCGGCCCCGGCCCCGTCAAACGCAATTTTTTCTACCCCGGCCCCGGCCCCGGCAATTTAGCTGTCAAATGAGCCGGGGCGACCGGGGTAAGGACCCCTAAGAATGCAAATTTTAAAGCGCTTCTAAACATTTTTGACAGTGAAATATTATACAAGATTTTATCTACAGAGCTAATTTAATTGTTTTAATATTAGGATATTTATTGTTTATTATGCTATATTACGATTTTCTAAAGCCTCTTTATTTTATTAAGATTTCTTATTTTACTTACGAATCTTTATTCTAAAAATTTAAAGATTTCTTGAGTATTAAAAACCGTTTGTAGATTTTATTTACAAGATGAGAGTTTGACAGTAGATATCTATGGTTGAAATATATCTGGTTGACCTCTAGTAAGTTTGTATAGGAGACGTAAACGGACCATAAATTGTGCGGTTATAAAATTTTTTTTAAATAAACGAATTGAAACGCATGTATATTTTAATTCCTGCTTTTCAAAAAATATACATAAATTAGTCAACTTTCACGCTTTAAAAAATTGTATTTTTGTTCTAAATTGTGTAATTTGTTAAATAATTGTTAAAATATGGTATTTAATCTTAAATATAAAACCGTTTTTACTGAAAGTTTATTTTAATGTTAAGTATAGTCGATTCAATACTGCAAATCATCGCGGTCAGCTAGGTTTTATTTGCCACAATAATCACAAATTTTGCATATATTGGAGTTATTTTAATATCACTGCTTATATCAAAAATATATAAAACAAGAGGATTTTCGGCTAGACAGGGAATTTTTTACCTAAATTTTACATGAAATGTTGCACTTGTGATTTTTCACGCGCAAGCTATTTTCTGTGCACTCAATAAAACTTTTCTCGCACAGCGATATTTCGTACACCGAAAAACTCGTTTTTTCTAAGACTATTTTACTAAATCGTTTTGTGCAAAAAATTAGCAGAAAATGATGATTAAATTCGATTATTTAAATTCGATCATGTGTGAGTTGATTAGAACGGTTTATTGTACAACTGGACATATTTACTTGAATTATATATTCTTGCGTTTATTTTTAGGTGCATATTTGAAATTGTTTTTAAATTTTGTTACGTTAAAAAAATTCAAGCTGATGTCTAGTCTTTTTAAATTCTAAAAAAAACCTGCGGAGTCAGTCCAGTTTTTTTAAATCCAATATTTTGTATCACCAAAAGACACCAAACGTAAATTTTTAAAACAAAAAGTTAATAATGAACTGTTTATAATTAATTTGAAAAAAAGTTTTCGCATAATGCTGAATAAAAATAATACTAATTTTTAAATAAAATATTTTGCTTGAAACTAGCACTCTTGTGCGAGTTTAATACTGAAAACCCGCCATTCTCTGCTATTTTTGGGTGCACCAATTTTTAACAGTGTTAGCGTGTTGCAGTGCATATTGCAACTTTTCTTCCACTTTTGCAAGTAAATGCGCTGCACGAAAACACAAGTATTGCCTGCAAAAAATCTCTTCGAAAGAAATCAGTGGTATATGCACAGAAAGTCGCGTACGTTTGAAATGTTGCATTTTTTTCTTGCATAACTTTATTCAAAAACCTAGTGTATAATCAAAAATTTTCTTAGGTTATATTATGTTTTTGATAAATCTCGAAAAATGATAAAAAGTAGTGCAAAATCACGAAAATAATTACATTAAAAAAGTTTACGTGATGTTAATTTTATAATTTTTGGCTAAAATTAAATAATTTGATTAAAATCATTAACACAATCAACTTGAAACAGCTAGAAAGCGAGTAGTCTCATGTACTCGCAATATAATATTTTACTTTTTACAACTTAAAAAGAGTGTTTTTTTAATTTACAAAAATTGACCATAAAATTTTAAAAATTCTCTTATATTTTAAAATAAAAAGGTGCTTTTTAACCCTTTTTATATGTTTAAACTAAAAAATGTTGAATAGTGGTGTGTAAATGAAATTTGAGTAAAAGTTCTTCTTTAAAATAACATTCAAGACTAGTATTCTTAACTTTTACGGTTAAATTTCGCTAATTAGGTACCAATATATTTAATTAAAAATATTTTAGTATGAAGAGATTTTGTTATTGTGAAATATTTTCGTTACTTGTACCCAGTTTTGATTTTAGTTTCTTTACCACGCTTTGCTTTACTGATCAAAACATACTCCTTGTAAGTACTTTAACTCCTCCTCTATTTGTAAGGCATTCTTTAAAACTAACATAAATGGTTTGTTCTATTTTTAAAGCATTTTTAAAAAGTAACATAAATGGTTTGCGATTAAGTATAATATTGCTTTAAACAAGAATATACTGCTAATAATTATGTGAAAATGTACATATATTATGTAAATAAAATAATAATTTAGGTTTAAAAAAAATTGAAATATGAAAATAAAAATTTTATTCTGCTTAGAAAAAAAAACTTTTGTGTAATAAAAAAAAGTTTTTTTTACTAACAAAATGCTTAAATTCTAAAATGTGACTATTCATTACATAAACCAAATAATTAACAATAAAAATTTTGATTTTTATTTGAAAAAAATGACCAAAATTACAAATTCTGCTAAATTTTTCGCCTGCCCCGGCCCCGGCCCCGGCCGGGGCAAAATTTTCTACCCCGGCCCCGGCCCCGGCAAATCCAAATTTCTCTACCCCGGCCCCAGCCCCGGCATTAGCAAAAAATCAGCCCCGGTCGATCACTAGTTAAGAGAGTATCAATTTAGAGTCACCTGTAACAACCAAATTATCAATCAATCAATCAATAAGTTTTATTGTACAAGTCATTTAATAATAATGGTAAAGTATAAAATAAATTATATACATTTACATTTATAATATTATACATTTACATTCACATTTACATTTACATTTATAATTCATAAAAGTTATAGGTGAAAAATGGCGACAAACTGCATTTTTTGATTGGCTACTTTATGGGTTCTCCTTTTTTATTGTCTGTAGAAATCAATCAGTCACGTCTGGTTTGCCTTTTATTTTCGAAAGTTTACTCGTATTTTAGTTTTAGGTTTCATAAAAAAATATCTGTTTAAATTTCAAAAATGCAAAGCCGAAAAAGTCTAGTTATTAACCGAAGGACAAAAAAATTACGTGTTTTTTAGCTTTTTGACTGAAAAACAGCGCATTTATAAGACGTCATATTTTTGAATCATCAACACAACGGGATATATTATATCTATTTACTATTTTTAGACATGCATGGCCCGATGCATGATTAAAATATGGCATTATACAGACCCGAAGCCGATCATTCCGCGGTTAGAAAACAAACTGGCATGGTTACGCGGGAATAGTTTTAAAATTCCCAAAGAAATGAGAGATATGGACCCTTTGAATGCGGCCAAATGCATTTTTAACTTGTAAGCTTATTGTAAATTAAGCACGAAAAATAATGCTATATATTATTTTGTCAAAGCTTTTTCTAAAATCAAAATTCAAAGCCTGTTTAAAACAATAAAAATAGTCCTGAAAAAAAAGATATAATAATTTAGAACATATTTTAAAGTGAAACAAGTTTCAAATTATTGATTTAAATGCCTGGAGCCCCGAAGCATAATATTTCATGGAAGAAACATCACTGATGTACGTTTTTCAGTTGCGAACTGGATTTCATCTGGAAAGTGGTTCAGAAGAGCGGTTTGAAAAATATTGCGGATGATAACAAACGGAAGCAGAACGATCCTCAAACACACAGAGACTTCAGAAAAACTTGCCACTGTTTACAAAAAAGTGCACAAGAAAACTTTGTGAGGTATGGAATTTTTCAAAAATATACAAAGAATTCTTCTCTAGTGTCAGTGTTCAAAGAAATACGCTCAGGTAGATAGATTGTTAAGTAATTTATATTTGTTTTGTACGGCTTAAGTTGCTAGCTATAGATCAAGTAGTCCAGTTGCTTTAAAAATAACTAGGATAACTGGCTAAAAGTGGCACAGGGGCCTATTTCATACAAATTGCTTGTAATTAATATTTATTGCTTTAAATTAATAAACACATATTTTTACGTATTTTTAATTAAAAAATATATTAATAAAATTGAGTTCAGAATCTTAAAAAATTACAAATTTATAAATTCCGTAAATTCCACAGTTATATACGTATTTTTTAATTAATAGAATGAGAAGAAATTAAATTCGTTTATTGAATTACAAAGATCTTTATGAAATAGGCCCCTGGCCCTAATTTCGGCCACTGACTGTTATTTTCGCGATGAGTAAAATTAAAATTATGAAATTAACTACGTATGGCTGGATTGATAGTAGATCGCCATGTTATCAATGTATCTAACCATAAGCAGTTCATTTATAACTATGCGCATAGAAAAAATAACAACCGGTGGCCGAAATTAAGGCCTGGTCTGACTTGGCTTCCTTAATTTTATCCTTAATTTTTTTTTGGTAATAAAGTTGTTTTAAGTGGAATAATTTATCTCAAACGCAAGTTACATTTAGTTTACTTATAGTACGGTAAACGGACTTAGATACGGCTAGCCTTAATTTGGGCAGCCGGTTGTTATTATTGCCATGCGCAAAGTAAGGCTATAAATATGACGATCTAGCATACGCAGTTTGTTTAATTAATTAAGGCCAGCCTTATTTCAACCAGCCGCAATTAAGACGAATTTAAGTGAGTTATCCTACTTTTAAGAAAATTTTTTAATTCATGCTTTAAATTTTTTTTATATGTCTTTGAACCTTTTTAGCTAAGCCCAGTTGTTGGCGATCATAATCGGCACGTATTTTGTTAAATGCTTATGTGTTGGTTTATTTAAATAAAAATAAATATATACATGAAAATACATACAATTTTTCGTCCAAATGTTAATCTAAATGTTAGAAAATTATAAAAAATTTTTAGATTGCCAGCAAAAGTTTGCGGATATTCTTTGAAGCCCCACAAAACAGTTTTTACGGTCAACAAATGCCGAACTTATATGATTCACTTCGTTAATGTCTTCCTAGAAAACGCATTTGAGATATCTCGGATAACGGGAAGCCATATTTAGTAGCAATAATATATTCTTGTTAGTATCAACTTAAAACATTTTCCGTCGATGCAAATGTAGTAAATTGCTTCAAATTAGCGATGTTCCCCAGCTCCGAGCTTCGGAACAGAGGTCTACTTTCAAGAGCTTTGAAGGAAACCCCGGGAGCTCCGCCCTATTAAATTCTTTTTTTTGTGATTTTTTTAAAAATTTATTCAAAACAATATAAATAATCTAAAAAATTTAAATAAAGTAATTTTAAACGTATTGCAAGCTTAAAATCGCTCATTTAAGGGGCGAAATTCCTAAGCATTATCCGCTTTCAATGGACGGAGCTCCGGAGCATGATATTAGAAAGTAGGACCATCACTACTTTATATTTTAAGCTGGCAACATAAATAATACAGGTTAATTGGTCAATGTTTTGTTTCTAGTGATGAGCAGTTCCGGTTTCGGGTTCCGGATGTTTTAGGCAAAATTTGGAATTCCGGTTCCTGTTCCTGATTTTTGGAAAATATTAATTCCGGTCCCGGTTTCTATTCCGGATTCTTGGAAAATCTTAATTTCGGTTCTGGTTCTGGTGTTCTGGCGGTTTCGCAGTTTTATAGGCAGTTCCAGTTCCGGGTGTTCCGGGCAAAATTTTGAATTCAGGTTCTTGTTTCGGATTTTCGGAAAATCTCAATTCCGGTTCCGGCTCCGGATTTTTAAAAAATCTCAATTCCAGTTCTGCTTCCGGTTCCGGGGGTTCTGCATTTTCGCCCATAGCTATTTGTTTCCAAATTGCTTAAAATAAAAAGGTAAATTAAGAATGAAAATTATCTTTCTACTTCGATACCTATGGAATTGTCAGCAACAAAATTTATATGCTATAGTTTTTGTGTGTCTAATTCTGATAAATTTCTTGTTAGGTAATTTTTTAGAGAAAAATTTGTCAGAAGATTGGGGGGCGTCAAGTTGGCACACACTTAGCACACACTTCGAAGATATTGCTATTTTTTAGCTTTTAAGTTGAAATTAAGTCACAAAATATAGAATTGTATGTTATTTTACTTATTTTTAGAAGATTTATTCAAAATAATCTTTAAAAACTATACAAATTCATGAGTTTTTATGAATAATAAACTGTGTGCTGGCTGTGTGCTAAGTGTGCGCTGGCCGAAACCTTGAAATTCTTGCCAAATTATAGACTTTAACACAAGGAAAATGCTCAAAAACATGGAATTAAATGTTACCCTACTAATTATTAACAGTTTATTTAAATAAATCTTAAAAAACCTTTAAATAAGATGTATTAACTCATCGGTGTTCTTACTGAGAGCTAAGTGTGTGCTGGCGGTGTTTGGTGTTTATTCTTACGTACAGCGAAAAAACAGCACACAATAAAATTACAGTTATTTTGTTCGAAATGATGAGTGATTAATGGAAAATTATCGTATTCCAATTTACCTTTCGTGTAGCAAATAAGCAACACATTTTCCGTATTTTTATCGAAATGATAAAGTAAATAATTTTTAAATTTGAATAAAAATTATTTAAAGCCTAAATGCAATACAAATTATTAGTCAAAAAGGGGGGATTCATTTTGACGCATACAACAAAACAGTCAAAAAATTGTGACGCATACATCAAAACAAACGTAAATAAAAAATATATTTGATTCATATGGACGAAAAAAAATTCAAACTTTAACGCATACATCAAAGCAGAAGAACATGAATCATTTAATGAATTAAAACAAAAAAATTGTAACATAATACTTTGCATTATCTAAACCACACGTGAAAATAGATAGCTTTAAAATTAAGATACAAAATTAATATCGAATTTTAATAAATTTAGAAAAATGGTAAATATTTTAGAAAGAATAGCGCAAAAGACAGGGAATTTCCCATAATGGCCCACATTTGGAATGAAACTAAAACTCGGGTGGAATGACATTTGCAAAACATCATGTTGAATGTTGCGGCAATTTTTGACATACAAAATGCAGGAATGATAAATTTAAATGACCATATTTTAGTAATTGAATTTTTTTTCTAATTAAGTGTGAATATTCATAACTGTTCTTTTATCGTTTTAATATAAAGCCGTTTTCTTTTTTTTTTTCGGGTCTTTTATTACATTTTTGTAAAAAAATAACATGTTATTTTTAGTTTAACTTTACTGTTCCAGTTAAACTATGCATCTAGCTCATATCTAGCTCATAGTGTTGGCGACCCTGGTCGGTTCTCTTTTTGATGTTATTATGACACTTTACTTTATTGCCTGTAAAACATTCCAGAGTTTGACTGGGACAATCGACAATCGGCACTCGTCAAAATAATCGGCACTCGTCAAAGATGTTACTTGCCAGTGTTTTATATAAAGATAAAAAGTGACCGAACATGGATGTGGGAAACATCGGATATAGTTAGAAGTTAGAGTTAATACCAGCATTAGAAAATCTCAACTATTTTTTAATTTATAAATATTAATTTAAAATTGTTTTCAGTTTTTTAGTATAAGGATTATATGATGACCAATCAAAATTGTGCGGTTATGGCGGTTTTAAAACTAATTGAATCACAAAAATTCTTTTTAAATTTCGCTTTTTCAAAAAATACACCAAAATAAGTCAAAAAAATAACATGTTTCTGTTCCAAATTTATTAATTTAGTATATAATTGTTAATGTTCAATTTTTAATATAATATTGAATGTTTCAGACCAAATGATTTTGAACAGCCGATTGATCCTTTGTATACATTGAATTAATCGTCGTGATTGTCCATATACAGTAATATTTTAAACGATATTTTTACAATAACAATGGAGATAAGTTTTTAAATAATCTTAATGAATATTAACCAACCAATATTTTTAGAATTGCTAATTTTTACAAAACTTAATCATACAATCGCGTTTAATATTTATTAGGCATGATGTCATAAACAAGAAAATATTTAATCTTGCGATTATCAAAAGTTTTGCCAAAATTATCAAAAATTTGAAATTTTTATGCAGTGTTAGATTATAAAAAAATCCTCATTTCTTTTAATCGAAAAACGCCTCATTTTTCAAAAATTATATGTAGATTCTAGTGTTGTAAAAAGTATTGATTTGGGATTATTTTAAGTAAAAGTAATTTGAAAATTTTAATCAAGTAAAGTAAATAGAGGTTTAGGCGGAAGAGGATGTCGTTCGGATTTTCTTGATTTCTGGTTGGCAGAGGTGGCGGTTGAAACTAAAGGCTTATGAAGCAGTGGCGGGGGTGGTCCGCGATCGTTTTTTGGTGCACCTTTTAGGTTTTTTGTGCTAAGTCAAAAGTCAAAATAACTACAAATTATGTTTACCACTTTGCTGTCCCATAAATTTACAAAATTTCTTCTCTTAAAACAAAAAAAATAATACTAAAAATGAAGGCATTTCGTTATAAAATTTAGTTTAGCATTTTTAAATGTGTTGGCATTTAGTTTTAGTTTTGTAATTTTAGTTTATTAAAATCACTATAGGCACTAATTTGCACAATTTAAAAAAAAAACAATATTAAAGTTTAAAAACGATGTTCGCGCAAAATATGCATTTTAAAATCAATAAATAAATTAAAAATCCTAATAATCGACGGATTTTGATGAAACATTGTACAAAAATTAAGATATATAGCACAAAACTAATATAATATTTTGTTGAGTATAATAATTTAGCTACCGGTCAATATTAATCTAGTTCAATATTATTATGATATCGGTCATTGTGGCGCGTAATAGTTAACAGTGGCCAGCTACAAAAAACCCCAACTTTGTCGAAACCCGAACCTCCAATTCCATTCTTCAATTCTCAATAGCTCTTTTTTTCCTTCAATCCTTTTCCGAGATATTCTTTTTCGAATTCGGCCTTAAGTTTCGGACATTGTTTTGCACTATTTTTGCTATAAAAACTATTAAAATACCTTAAATATAATGATTGGATACATTCTCAAGTTATAAAAAATTGACTTATTGTTTTAACATAATTATTTTTTTGTGATTAATTTTGTTTTAAATTTATGTAGACTTTTGTTTCTAAAATAAAATTAAAAATAGAAATCTTGGTGTATCAAAACTGAAACCCCTGGATCGAGTCCCCGCTCAGAAACACTGCATTGTGATAATATTCTTTGTTAATATTGTTATATGTAGTATTTGGTTGCGAAATTAGTGCTGAGTAATATCGGCCTTGCGTATACTGCTTTATGCGAAATAAATAAATTTTAAAGCTTTAAACTTTAAAACAAAACCAAACAAGACAAACTATATTGCAACTAAAAATGACGCGACAAATTCAAACTTTTTTTGACAATGAGGTAAGGGTTAGTTTATCGTGACCACTCAATAAAAATTTTAAAAATATTTTAAGTAAAAATATCATACTACGGAGTTTTGGTTATTTATAGCTTTGAAAAAGCAAGATGGAAGTCCTGAGAAAATTAAAAATGGGTTTGAACTTTTGTTAATTTTTGCAAAAACCATAATCTAAAAATATTTTGAAGGCAATCCAAATTATATTATCGCATTACAAATATATAAACATATAAATTATAAACATTATAAACATATTAATTATATTTTAAAGTGATATTTTATTTAAATCAAAATATAAAACACGCATTATCAATTTTCGGCGGTTATGACAAGGCATTAATTAATTAATTAAAAATAATAAAATGCGTCGAAATTAACAAAACATATTAAATCAAAAGTTTTATTTCATCTTTTATATCACAGCCAAGCGAAAAGTATTAAATATTAACTAAATGCGCCAGGATCATAAAGGGTCCTCAAAGCACCCAGCTAAATGAGCAGACTTTGTTTCCCACATAATTATACCCTGCCACAGGTGTGTGTAAAAGGAGAAAGGTTTATGGAACTTACATCCG
>JASAMX010010724.1:0-16917 GCA_030248175.1 Microlaimidae sp. YZB2_3 | reverse complement strand
TGACAGTCATCTACATATAATTAGCTCGGAGTTTAAGCTATCAAACGTCGTATTCCCGTCCAAGATTACCCAAAGATATAGTCCAAAAAATCAAAAATTGCCCAATTTGGAAAAGTGCCGAAATTAAATGCACTACCCTATTCGTTAATTTAGATTTTCAACTTAAAAGTATTTCCTTTATTCAAATATTTAATTTCTTCCACGTGTATTGTGTATTAGGCACCTTGCACTGGAACTCAGTTTATTCATGAAGTATGCAATAAACTAGCGGCGAATCACCCACCATAATGGATAATTACCGTATCTCCTACTTATCTTTCGTAGTATGCAGATCAACCGATCAGTTGATCCGACGAATCAACTGAAATTTTGCGCGCTTCGATCGGTTGATCTGCATACTACGAAAGATAAGTAGGAGATACGGTAAATTATCCATTACGATGACACTTATGTATATTGCATACTTCAAGTATAAACAGAGTTCCAGTGCAAGGTGCCTATACTGGTTCTGAAATGACCGTGCTCGATGCCCAATTTGACTTACTTAATTATTTTTGTAACGTGAACGCCGCTTTTGAAAATTTCAAATAGGCTGTACATTAAGCGTAGCCTGGAACTGGTAGGTGGTGCCACTTCCTAATTGAGACTTTTCAGTATTTGATTTCAAATAGTCGAAACCATAGAAAAATGTGCTAGGAACATGGTTTCGAGATGGTGCAGTATTCACCAGAAAAAATTTTCTTACACCATAAATCAATTCCCAGCGCTTAACGCGTTACGGCTGGCTCATTAATTTATGGTAAAAATCAATTGATTGCACCGAAATTCCCAGGGTAAAGTTTTTTTGGAATAGTGCTTGAATGACGTAGATCTTCTAAGTTGAGTGTTGTTGGCTTTTGAGTGCATGCAAAAAGGTGTTTAACGTCATGAAGTTTGCCATTGCAGTGGGAGCAAATGACCGTGGATCTATGGGACCAGATCTATGGGAAAGAGCAGTGGATGCGGTCAGGTTCCTTGAGGCCATAATTTGATGCTCATGCCATGAACAACAACAACAATGACGTAAATTGTTTTTTATGCAGCGCTTTTTAAAATGCTTTACTGTACTGAAAGAATATTGATAACACTTTACAAAAAATAGCTAGAAATCAAGCTTAAATTAAAAATTTTGGTTCAATTTAAAAACTATTGTATATAACCACGATATACGATTTTACAATGAACTTACTTTGTGTGACAAAATTTTGGGTCGGCGGTCTGGTCACGAAATCAAAATTTCAATTTTTATAATGTAGTAGCTCTAGTTTCAAAAATATTACAATAAAATGCATATTTAATCTGAGAAAAACTTTGTTTCGTGGCGGGACCGTCGACCTGCTTTTGCTATGATAGGTAGGTCTATTGATGTATGTTTTTATGCTTGCTGTTATTCTTGTATTACCAAAAATATAATAAAACAAAAAATATGCAAATCCACGTGAAGATAAATTATATATAATAAACCTGAGGAATCTGCAGAAGTTGCAACACATGCTCAAAAAGATAATAAATAATAATATAATAATACAGTTTAAAATGTATTACATACGCAAAATACTAATATATCACGAATTTGTAATACTCTGCCTATATTATATTTTTTGTTTTAAAACTTATTTGTTTGTTACTTTATTTTCTAGATATGTTAAGAAATGTTTGTATTTCATTTTGCATTTACATGATACGTACTCCTGTGCGCCTTGTTTATCTTTCGTGTACTTAGATGCGTCATGCTGACATTTACGTACTTTGATTCGTCACGTTCATTTTTTCACGCATTTTGGTACTTCGCAAAAACGGTTATAATTTTGGAGTTATGGGCTGGGTTGTTTAAAAAAGATAAAGGGCCCTTTAAATCGGGGTCACTTTAATTCTTTGCGTTGTTCAAAATTCGCTTGTTGCGTTTAAAAAGCGAAAAATTAAATTTAAAAAATACGTACCTTATGTTTGAAGAACGCAACAAAAATTGAGTCGGACGTCATGACGCGAAATCAAAATGCACCACAAATTAGATATATTTCATATTTGATTAAACTTGAAGTGTTAAAAATATTACACTCAACGGCACTGTAGAATTGACAGAGCTATCGCGACAGCCGCTCGCCGGGCAGAAAAATTACAATAGTTTAATGGAGAATCACGACGGTTAATTCGATGTACACAAAGATCTAGAGAAGAATTGAAAATAATTTGGATAAGACCGGAGAAAATGAAAAAAAAACAAACAAAATATGCACAACCAACTATTTTTTTGTTTAAATGTTTTATGTTTATGTGATTCTCGTGTGTTATGATCATGTTTTTTTTTGTTAACCAACGTCATATATATATATTTTTTAAATCTGCTCAAGACCTTTGTGTACATGGAATTAACCGTCGCGATTCTTCACACATTTCAAACTTAAATTTTCATGAATTTTCTGCTTAGTCCAACAAAATTACACATGAAAAACAACTAAGCTACTCAGACAAAAGTCACAACGATATCTAACATTACAAAAAACATGATTGTTTTCAAGCAAAGCTTTTTCCTTAAAATCTCTAAACGGGTATTAATTTAAAAACAATGACTTTATATTTTTTTTAGTTTTTTAATAGGTACATTAGGCAAACTCTGATTCACTCGATAAGCTTTTTTTTCGGTTTTGGTTCCTAAACCTAAGTAAACCTGAAAAAACAGCTTATCGAGTGAAATTTGTCGAATGCTTCAGAGTTTGTCAGTACATTATTACAATTTGTTTTTGTAAAAGTTTCATTTTAGTTTTTTTATTTGCAGTAATTATTAAATGCATTAAACAAAAATAAATTGTGCTTTTTTGTGTAAACATGAACAAAATTTAATATAATTAAATTGTAACTAAAAATCAAACAAGCATCATATAATTTACAATTTTTAACTTGTTTAAATTAAAGGTGCGGTGCGGAGTCAAACTTTTTGTCTTCGATTTTAATAATTTTTTGTGAAAACCTTACCCCTGCTCCCAATAATTTTTTTAACAAAATATCTCCAGTAATTCAAAAGTTAGGGTTCTCCAAAAACGGCGTTTTTCAACATTTCTGTATGTAAAAGATTTCTCAATGGGCATAACGATTGATGTTACAAATTATGCACTCAAAAAAAGTGGCTACTTTCTACTTTAATTTGATACCTTGATCGTTAAGATTAGTGCAGTATTTGTCGAGATATAGCGTTTCCCGTACAAAAAACCCGCGATTTTTTCGTTAAAAACACCAAACGACGGTAGCGATTTTATGAAGTTTGCCCAGCCTTTTTTTTACTTCGTACTTTGTATTTTTAGCAAAAAAATCGAGGGTTTTTTGTACGAAAAATGCAATATATCGACAAATACTGCATCAATTAAACAATCGTTATAAAATAGTGTAATTTCGGCACACATATTGCTGTAGGTAAAAACTGGTTGAATTAAGTGGTCGGGTGTTAAATTGTAGTTGTAAATAGTGAAAAGACAACGATGAAATGTGTAGGGGTCATAGCACTGGACTTAAACTCGATTAAGGGGGTCCTTTTAAAAAGCGCCGAAATTAAATGCACTTTTTTCCAAATTTTGCTCATTTTGATACCATTTGGCATTTTAGCTGTAACTTTTTGCTAGTTGCATGTTAAACAACAAATAAAAGCTTAAATCAAAGAAAACTGTCTGGAGATAATGATAGGTTTTTAAATTTTTGAAAATGATGCTTTTTTGACTGAGAAACAATCTATTGTTTGCAAATTGGCGAAATTAAATGCATACATTTAATTTCGGCAATTTTTCATTTTTTTAAAAACTGATTTAATTAAGTAAAAAAAACAACTTTCATTCAGTGAAACTTTTATGACGCAACGCAGTATCGTAAAAGCTTTAAAATGAGCTATCAAACATGAAAATCCAGCCATACAGTGAGAAGTTACTTTGGAAAAACGAAAGTGCCGAAATTAAATGCACTACCCGATCAGAAATTTAGCGCCGTTTGTAACATGCTACCAGGTTATTTTAAAATAAAGTTTGACAAACAACCTTTGTTTTTTTATTTAACACTTTTTGATGGCATTTGGGTTTAAAAGTATGCTGTATACATATCATTTTTATTTATTAAGGTGGAACACCACAGTTAGATTTTAACGGCAGATCCTTACTAATTAATTTTTACTAAGGTAATTAGACCTGCTGATTCAATTTTTGACATTCATTTTTCTGTAAAAAATGTGATCGTCCACAATCATTAAATAACATCAATAAGATACATGTCAAAAATATTTTTTTTCGACGTCAAAAATATGGCTCAGCGAAGACTCGATCCCAAGGATCCGAGGATCTAGGCCCGACGTACTAACCACTCGGCTACTGGGTCAACTGAGATTTCTCACATAAAAGCATAGGTGTTTTTGGTCAGGTCTGCTAGGGGGGTCCACCCCAGGGTGGAAGGCCAAAATTTTTTAGAGGGGGGGGGAGTCCAGACCCCCTTGGCTTTTTAAGGGGGGTCGATCCCAGGTGCGAGATTTCAACTTTCTGGGGGGGGGTTCAGGGGGGTCCAATTTTTTAACAAAATTTCTTTAACTCGCTAATTTAAGTGTTTTTAGGTCTAATAATGAATTTTATGTACTAAAACAGCCTATTTAGACCTAAAAAGTGTATTTAAACACTGTTTTTAACTAAAAAACCTTGTTTTTGACAGTAAATAAACAAATATACTTTCAAATTGGTCGGGAAAGAGGGGGGTCAGCCTCGCTAAGGCAAGGGGGGAGGGTCAGGCCGGACCGCTCTCGAGCTTTGGGGGGAGTGAGGGCCCCTGGATTTTTTCTATAGGGGGAGGTCCAAAATTTTGGCTCTAGGGGGTTGGACCCCTCTGTCCCCTCCCCGAAAAAAACACCTATGCATAAAAGCTATTTTTAAAGAAACGGTTTAAAATGTAGTTTCTCGGCGTCAATTAAAAAAAACACGAAAATTAAAAAATTTTGATTCGCTCAAATTTTAATGAAAGTTTGGAAATAGTTGGACACAAGTCTAATCAATACTCTAAATTGTATTAGATTAAAAATTATTCAGAATTTTTTAATTTGTTTTTTTTTTTAAAAAACATCGATTTTTTTAATTTTCTTAAAATTTTGAATTACGTTTTATTCCAAACCACATCTAAAAGTTGCCCCCTATTTTTCTTTAACTTTCTATAAAATTGCGGAAAAAAACTGAGAGAATCAAATTTTTTAAATGATCAAAAACTGTTTTTTGAGTTTTAGATTCATTGAAATATATCTCAAAATAGAACAACTGGTAAACAATAATATTAGATACATCATCATCTTAATTTTCGATCGCACTATACTTTTGTCAGACAAAAATTAATATCTAAGACGATATCTAACTTTTAGTAAAATTCGTCATAACTGTGGTGTTCTACCTAAGTTCTGAAACCAAAAATGTTTAAAAATGCGACAACACAAATTTTTGTGTTGTCGCATTTTTTTAAGAGTAATCAGTTTTAATGTGCTTTATTATATCATCATGGTTTTTCAATGTGTTAGACTTTTTACTTTGGTTTAAAGCCACGAGTTTATGGTTCTTTTGCGTTTAAACGACCGAAATTTACGTGAGTAATGTATAAACATTACAGGAAAAATTTTTGAACCACTGGCAGGGACGTAGCCAGGGGGGGCGGCCGCCCCCCCCCCCCCCCAACGGTGGGGCAGGAGGGAAAATAAGGATAGTGGTTGGGCGGGGGGGGGGGGCCGCCCCGCCACCCCCCGAAATGGTCGCCAGATAGTAAAATTTGGGGGTTTTCAGAGGCAAAAAATTCAAAATTTTCCAGCGCCTCGCTAATCGCTCGGCGCCAAACTTTAAAATAATTTTAGTACCCCAATGGACCCCCAAAAACCAAAAATTTGTTCCGCTTTGCTTCGCTCAGCGGTCACTTTCTATAGTATACATACATATATATCTCGTTATTTATGTTGCCTGATGCTAATGTTATTTCAAAGTTAGTACAATAATTTTTATAAGTAATAAGTACTACACAGAAAGCAAAACAAACAATCATATTGGTTGATTTATGTACCTCCCCTCTCCTAAATTTTCCTGCCGCCTATAGCATTGGCTCGGATTTTTTTCATATAGGTAGGTACCCTAGAAAACATGGAGCAGAGATACTACTCATGTGCTTTGGTTTACAATGTGGGTTTAGCCAAGGGGTCTAAAACTAACGTCTCTAAATTCCTTTTTTGTAAAATCCAGGCTCTGCCAATGTGTGCTTATGTAATTTTTAACTAAGAAAACATGTTTTTACTGCTAAAAACATTAGATAATAGGTTATTAGGCCAAAAACAGTGTATTATACAGCTTTATCTACGTTTATCCCTGCTTTTTTAACGTTTTCAAAAATTAAGGGGGGGGCTCCGGCTCCGCCCCCCCCCGAAACTTTTTTTTGTACTACAATCCGCCCCCCCCCCAAAATGAAACTCTGGCTACGTCCCTGACCACTGGTGGTGGGTGTAGGTGTTGAACTGAACAAACAAAACGTTACATTATTAACCCGTGATTACCTTTTCTCCCTTACCACGCTAAAACCTTAGTCGTATCATGGTGAAACCTTCGTTCCACGGTGGTGGAATATTCATCAGGAAGGATGTAAACAGGTGTCCGAAAGAAATACACATACACTCTACATTAATATCTTCTACAATAATAATTTTTGCAAAAATACATTTCAGTAAAATATCTTTGAAAAAATAATTTTTGTCGTGCGTGGTGGAAGATATTATACAGCAGACCTGTTTCCCCGCACGGTTTTATTAAGGGGGGCAATTCCAAAATGGGAGGCGGACAAACAGGGAAGAAAAAGAAAAAGAGGAGAAAAAGGACAAAAATTAAGTAAAACTAGGTATAAAATGGCTTAAAATACAATAGGCTAAAAACTGCAAAAAATTTCGTGAAAATGGCGTCATCATAGATAAAAAATGGCGCCCTAATTTTTCGGTACTTTTTTAATTTTTGGGCAAGCGCACAGCCACTAATATTGGGGGGACATTTCCAGACCGTACACAGGTCTGACACAGGAATGTATTTTTTATGCCCTTTGGGGGTTGGACCCCATCCTTTTTCCCCTTTTCACTTATGGATTATTACAAAAAGTTTATATAGTGTATAAACTTGCATTTTAGCTATTCATTGACATAAATATCGTTTAAATTAAATTAACAATACCGTTAGCAAGATATGATGAATCCTTACCAGAAAATCCTTTTAATTTTAATCATTTTTGAAAAAAATTTAAAAACTGCGTTTGCGACAGCAAATTTAGACTTCCTACTAACGCTATTATTTCAAAGGAAAAGGCAACAGGGTTTCAAAATTATGTTTGGGTTCAGTCAAAAAAAGGGGGAAGGAAAGGGGCTTTGGCCTTAGATTTTTTCCAAGCGGAAAAAGGTTAGAGGGATCGTTAAAGGTTGTTTTGGCACTTTCCCGCCTTATTTTCCTTTATGCTGTTGTCATGGTTTTGTATTTTTACGTCCTGGTGTTTTCAAAGCCCATAGTTGCCTGTATTTTTATTTGAAATACTGGTTTAAAACCGTTTTGATTTTTTTATTGTTTAATGTAGAAAATTCCATTCTAAACAACAAAGCTCTTAAATAAAAATAGTTTAATCTATTCACAAAAGGCTCGCTACGGCGGTTTTCTAGTTTTATCTCGAAAGGACTTTTCAATGTGAAATTGTCGTAAATCAGCACGAGAAAGAAAGTCTTGTCGAGAAGTAAAATTGTCTTTTCCTTTATTATGAGTGGCAAGTTCATCATTAATTCCTTCAGATGTTTTAAATCCATCCCAATCCAACCTACTTTTTTCCTATAAAATAAAAACAATCAGTTTTTATACACATAAAAATCCATTAAATGAATTTATCTCGTTGAAAAGTGTTAAATTCGAGCTTGAGTGGATACTCTAATCTCCCCATATAAAATGAAAAATGTTGTTCTAATAATCTTACAAAATATTGGAACTCGCTTAAAAGGTGCGGTACCGAATCAAACTTTTTGTCTTTGATTTTGATTATTTTTAGTGAAAATCTTGCCCCTGACCCCAATAGCTCACAAGAATGTTTCATCAAAATGTTTCCTGTGGTTTAGGAGATATGACTCTCCAAAAATCGCGTTTTTCGACAATTTCGTACTTGAAAAATTGCTCAATGGATATTAAAATTTACATTACAAAAAATGCACTCAAAGAAAACGGCCACTTTAATTTGATACCTTGATTGATAAGATTTATTTATTTAGTGCAGTATTTGTCGAAAAATTGCGTTTTCCGTACAAAAAAAAGCGATTTTTTTTTGGCAAACTTAATCAAATAATTGCAGTCTTTTGGTTTTTGTAGAAAAAAAAATCGCGGGTTTTTGTACGGGAAACGCAATATCTGGACAAAAAATCCACCAATCTGAAGGATCAAGGTATCAGTAGAAAGTAGCCGCTTTCTTGGATTTCATATTTTATCATTTAAATTTTAATACCCATTGAGCAATCTTTCAAGTACAGAATTGTCGAAAAATTGCTGACTTCCTCCTATACACGGGCAAGTTGATCCGCAGTGACTGAGGGGGGGGTTTAAACCCCAAATTAGAGGGGGGTTAAAATCTGAGAATCGCAATGTACTCATATCGTTTTTTACCCATATTGCATTTTACTCATATCGTTTTTCGATTTTAAAGAAAAAATAGGTAAAAAACTCTAATTTTAAGTCAAAAAGTCCATTTTATTGCATTTTTGAGCTTTTTATTGTTTAAAACATTTATTTTGACCTCAAAGCTTAAGTTTGGAGGCAGTTAGAATTCAATTTTAAGACATTTTTTCTTCATTTTTCCAAAATTGGGGGGATTAATCTTTTGTCCCCCCCCACACTTCTGAGTGGGGGATTAAACCCTCCTTCTCAGAATTTGGGAGGAAGGGGGGTTAACGCCCCTCCGTGCCCATGTATGTTTCCTCCCCCCAAATTTGGGGGAGTGTGCTATTTGGGGCATGTCAAAAACATTTTGTTGGATAAAGCCATAAAGGCATAGACCGGCAAGCTGGGGAGGGTCGATCTCTCATAAATGGCCTTTCAAAGCTAGAAGGGGCTCTTGGGGAGTCCGTGCACGCTAGCTTTTTAGGACGGTCGACTCGGGGTAGGCCCAACTTAAAATCTAGAGGGGGTCCAGTTTTCAAAAAAAGTTATTTTAACCATTTATTCAAGTTTTTTAGCACTAATATAGAATTTTATACACCAAAACAGGGTTTTTATGTATAAAAAAAGTACAAAAGTACTGTTTTTTACTACAAAAACGTGTTTGTGACAGTAAATTTTGACCTAAATTTATACCCAAAATGTGGCTGGGAAGCGGTGGGGGAAGAGGGGGGTGGATTGAGAATTCCAGAGGAGGCGGGGTGTTAGAATAAAAAAATTTGGGGAAAGGGGGCATACATGAGCATGGATCGGCACGCTAGGGGAGTGGCTACCCCGGGTAAATGGCGCCTTGAAAGCTAGAAGGGGGTCCAGGGGGGTACGTACTCCCTCCCCTTTAGCTTTGTAGGGGGGTTCTCCCAGGGTAGACCAGTTTGAAAACCATAGGAGGCCTGGTTTCCAAACAAAGTCACATTAAATCATTTATTTATGTTTTTTAGCACTAATATAGAATTTTATAGTGATGGGCGGAACTGCGGAATTGAAATACCCCCGAAATACCGGAACCGGAATTGAGATTTTCCGAAATTCGGAACAGCAACCGGAAACCGAACCGGTATTCCAAATTTTACCCGAAACATTCGGAACCAGAACTGCATATCAAACTGAGAAACCTCTGAAACACCGGGACCAGAACCGGAATTGAGATTCTCCAAAAATCTGGAACAGGAACCGGAACCGCCCATCAGTAGAATTCTATATACTATAATAGGCTATTTATGTATAAAACGAGTACAAAAGTACAGTTTTTTACTACAAAACCGTGTTTGTAACAGTAAATTTTGACCTGAATTCATATCCAAAATTTTGCTCGGAACGGAAGGGATGGGGGAAGGATGGGCTCAATTTAAAATTCCAATTCCAAAGGAGGGTAGGGTGTGAAAATTTAAACATTTTGGGGGAAGGGGGTTTTTAAAAATTTTTTTTTAGGGGTAGAGGGACCTCACCCTACCCCTCCTGGCTTGTCTACCGCATGCCCTTTGCATAAACTGCTTAAGAGAGATAGGCATAGGATTCGGGCTATGCAACAACAACACCTCACTATGCTCATGTATGGGGGTCTATATTTTTTAGGGGGAGTTCGAAATTTCGAGAATAGAGGGGGGGTGAAACCTACCCTACCTACCCCCCTTATGCTCACTTATATATAAACCTCAAATACCCTATTTTTAGTATCGTACTGGGACCTCACAAATTGGGGGAGGGGTGTCGGCAGATTTAAGAGTTTTGGGGAATATAACTCATTCCCTCTTCACCTATGATTTGGGGTGTACGCCATACAATCTGGGAAGCTGTTCACTTGTGTTTCCAAACATTGGTAGGGTGTATTCCGGATTTCAGACGGGGTATATATTTTATAGGGATATATGATTTATTTTTAGCTTTTTAGTACTGAATGCGGAACAACCCCTTCAATTTTTTTGGAGGGGATGGTGGTGTCCCGGGTTTCCCTAAGCTTCGGGAGACGGTCCACTGAACGCGCGCTGACTAGGTGCTAAGTTAGCACGTTGTTTAAAACTCTTAATAATGTTTTAATTTTGGTGTTTTTCTCAAGATATCACATGGGACTCTTTCTTTAATTGGGATAATTAATATTTACACAGCTTTATGCATATTTGCTTTAAATAAAAGCTAATACAGCCTTAACCCCTAGTCAGACCTGTGCACTGCCGGGGTTTTATTGGGGGGAGGCTTTTCCAAAACAGGGTGGGCACTGGGGGCAACTTTTTTGAAAACACGGGGGGGGGGAACAAGCAGGGGGAAAGAAAAAAAAAGGAGAAAAAAAGAAGGGAAAAAGGAAAAAAAGGGACAAAAAAAGCGAAAATAAGGCAAAAACAGGTCTAAAATGGCTTAAAATACATTGAAATAGGCTAAAAACTGCAAAAAATTGCCATGATGGCGTCATCATAGGTCAAAAATTGCGTCATAATTTTAGGATACTTTTTATTTTTTGGCGGGGGAGGGGGGCAATAAAACGGAGGGGCAAATCCTTCAATAAAACGGGGGGGGGCATTTCTAGACCGTGCACAGGTCTGCCGAGTTATGAGTTTTTCGAACTCTTAACTAGAGGTTATTGCCTTGTTAGCTTGTTTTTATAACAAATATTGTATAAATTCAATAAAATATGAATTTATGCCATGCAGACAGAATTTGATAAGATTTCTCAAAAAAAAAAACCCAGAAATTTAAAAATCACCAAGAGTTTTAAACAACGTGCTAAAATAGCACCTATTCAGCACGCGTTTAGTGGACGGGCCCCAGAGGTGCGAAATAGGAGGGGGTCGGTTTCGGAATTTTTTTGGAAAGGGTATATCCCATACATTTGTACGGGGGAGTGGGGATGGGGGGTTAACCATACATGGGCACGAGGGTGGGGTTGCGGAAGGGGGTTAACCCCCCAAATTCTGAGAAGTGGGTTTAATCCCCCACTTAAAAGTGGGGGGGAGAGAAGGTTAACCCCCCCAATTTTGGAAAAATGAAGAAAAAAATGTATTTAAATTGGCTTCTAACTGCCTTTAAAATTAAGTTTTGAGGTCAAAATGAAAGTTTTAAACAGTAAAAATCTTAAAAAAGCAATAAAAAGGCTTTTTCGACCTAAAATTAGTGTTTTTTACTTATTTTTTTCTTTGAAATCGAAAAACGATATGGGTAAAATGCACTCCAGAAAAAAAACTATATGGGTATTTTGGGTTTCTCGGATTTTAACCCCCTTAAATTGAGGTTTAACCCCCCCATTCCGGACCAACTTTCCCATGTATGGTTAACCCCCACCCCGAATTCTGAGATGGGGGTATAACTCTTCCCGGGGGGGGGGGAAAGTTAAACCCCCTCCAATTTTGGAAAAATTAGAAAAAAATGTCTTTAAAATGACTTCTTCTAACCGCCTTCAAACTTTAAGTTTTAAAGTCAAAATGAATGTTCTAAGCAATAAAAAAGCTCAAAAATGCAATAAAAAGAGCTTGTTGACCTAAAATTAGCGTTTTTACCTATTTTTTCTTCAAAATCAAAAAACGATATGGGTAAAATACCCTCAGAGAAAAAAAAAACGATATCCTATAGGTAAAATGCGTTTCTCGGATTTTGGCCCCCCTAATTCCGGCTTTAACCCACCCCTACTCCGGACCAACTTGCCACGTGTGGTATATCTCCAACAAACCCTCCCTCTTCACCCATTTTTTGTTCCAAGGTGACCTCTATAAACATGGTTAATTTGATGTAAACTTACTAATGTGCTCATCTTTGATTTTTTGAGTGCATTAAGTGCACCCGCAAGACCTCCACCAGGTTTTCTTTTCCTAAAACAAAAAACTTTTTGAATAAGTTTTAACAACGAATTCTAAATTAAAAAAAAAAACAAACAAAATCACGCACAAGAAAGAAAACTCAAACTTTAAATGTGCGGTGCGAAGTCAAACTTTTGTTTTGTTCGATTTTGATAATTTTTTGTCAACCCTTACTTCTGCCCCCAAAAATTCTTTTATCAAAATACTTATAGTGATTCAGGAAATCATATGACCCACCAAAAATGGCGTTCTTTTTTAATAATTCATTGTTAAAACATTGCTCAATAAGTATAAAAATTTAAGTTAATACAAAATAATCCATTTAAAGAAAGCGGCTATTTTCTAATTTAATTTGATACCTTGATGAATAACATTGGTACAGTATTTGTCGAGATCAGACCTTTACACTGCTCCCCCGGGGTGTTATTGGGGGGGGGCAATTCCTTCCAAAATTGGAGGGGCATGGGGGCAATTTTTTTTTGAAACGGAAGGGAAGCAATAAAACGGGAGGAGACAAGCAGGAGAAAAAAGGAGAAAAAAAGGAGAAAAAAGGAGAAAAAAAATTTAGTAAAAATAGGTCTAAAATGGCTTCAAAAGCATTGAAATAGGTCAAAAACTGCAAACAATTGCGGTGTTGGCGTCATAACAAAACGGGGCAAATCCTCCAATAAAGCGGGGGGGGTCATTTCCACACCGCGCACAGGTCTGCGAGATATTGCGTTTCCTATACAAAAAACCTTTAATTTTTTTCGCGAAAAACAAGAAATTTAGGAAGGTTAAAAACCGTACCTTAGGTAATTTATTTTTTATTAAAAATGGTCTACTAAAGCGTTTTCAAAAACTTTATTAAACAGATAGTTCCTCACAAAGATATCAAAACAAAAAACAAAATCACTCCAAAAACAAAAATTTTGAACACCTTCCGTTTTTATCATTATAACTTTGAAAATAGCACGCAAATTTTATCATTCTTATGCTTTAAAAAGAACAACTTTAAGGCTATTTATATCATATTTAATTTTGCATTAATATAAATTATAACTTGGGTTTCTAAAAAAAAACTGCGAAGGGTCAAGTAAAAAATGGTAAATTTAAAGTGAGCCCTGAAAATAAAATTATTCGTTTTGTAATAAAAAAACAGACATTTTTTTCAAAAAAAATTATATTATTTTTATGTTATTTAATGAAAAATCAAAAAAATTAAAACGCAGTGCTTAAACGCGGTAAAATACACACAAATTCAACTCACTAGTAACCCCCCCTAAGGTCCGCTACAAAACGGAGGTTTGATTTTCAAAAAAAATTATCAAAATTGAAGATAAAAAATTTGACTGTGCAACGCATCTTTAAGCGGCCATATTTGAAACAATTGATTTATATAAAAGTTATAATTTGACAAATGTCAGGATGATAACTTGTTTTGCTCTATAAAACTCAGATAGAAACAGTGCTAGCGGCTGATCATTCCACAACGCCCCAATACATGACACAGTTTATTGTGACCTGTCTTCCCTCTCTGTGTACCAGCATAGAAGATGTGGTAACCACACATGCATACATGAGATTATAACACTCACAAAATTATGTACAAAAATACTACATAGTAGCATGTAGAGTAAAAGGTTTGTTATTTTTAATTTTAATGTTTTTTTGGTAGGTGTTGTTGTGTATATGTTTATTGGTTGGGAAAAATTTATATTTGTTAATTAAGTTTGTTGGTTTTCCTGGCTGTATCATTATTTCTTTTTAATACCCTTTTCCAAAACTATTTTAAAACCACACTTAATCTTAATATATTTCTTTTATATATATTATATATATACCAGTGGCGTGCCTAGGGGGAGGGGCGGGGGGGGCGGCCGCCTCCCCCGAAATCCGGATTTTTTCGTAAGGGGGGACCCTTACGTTTTTTGAATTTTAGGAGAGAATTTTGAATTCCTTAAATATTAATACAGAAACTTTCCTGATGCCTTCCAAAAGCATATTAATAGTTAAAAAACCAAATTTTCCCCGCTTCGCGGGTAGTTTAAATTGGCAATTTATCTCAGTTTTTCCATTTCAATCGATTTTGCCGCTCAATAGTTAAGGCATACATGTTAAATAAAACTACTGTAAACACTATTAACCTTTTATTAACGTTTTAAACACATGTTTTAAATGAATAGGAATAAAAAAAACTTAAATTTTGTTTTAATTATCATCTGGAATTAAAATTTCTAGTGTATTTTACCGCCTTAAATTAAAAATTTTCTCCCCCGGGGGGCATTCTGCCCCCGGACACCCCTGACAAGGGGCTCTGCCTCTTGACCCCGCTGGGGGGCTGCCGCCCCCCAGGCCCCCTCCCTCAGTACAGTACGTTAGTATGTACCCCCCAGACCGCCCCCCCGAAATGAAATCCTGGGCACGCCACTGATATATACATATATACCAGGCGCGTAGGTATATAAGATTTTGCCGAGGGGGGGCGGTCTGCCAATGTCGCGGGGGGTGTTACGGCGCGCAGCGCTGTAACTGCACCGCGTAGCGGCGCAAAGCCGACGCGAAGCGTCAGCCGAGGGTCTGGGGGGTGTCCCCCCAGCCGCCAGAAGCGAAAATTTTTTAAATATACACTTAAAACTTGCTTAAAAATTGTCTTCAGCAATTCTTATAGTTTTAATTTTGTTTTATAACCTAATTCTTACAGAAAATGTTTATTACATAAATAGTGGCATCAAGCCGACACAGAGCGTCGACGGGGGGGAGGGGGGGGGGGTTGGGGGTGCCCCCCAACCGCCGGAGGCGAAAATTTTCGAAAATATGCACTAAAAACTGCTTAAAAATTGTGTCCAGCGAATCATATGGCAATAGTTTTACATAAGTTTCAATAACCTAAAGCTTTATCAATTTGTTTGTTACTGTGGTAGGAGCACCACGCCGACGCAAGGCGTCGGCCGGGGGCTCTGGGAGGCACGCCCCCAGCCGCCGGAGGCGAAAATTTTTTTTAAATAAGCACTAAAAACTGCTTAAGAATTGTCTCAGGCCAATCAAAAAAGCATAGATTTACTTTTGTTTTTATAACCTAATTCCTAAACAATTTGTTTGTTACAGCTTTAAATTAGTATGATGTTAAAATTTTGTTTTTTTCAAAATAAGGTTTTTTTCTTAATTCTATTAATATTCGGAAACAACCTGATTTATATATAATTGGCTAAATTATTTAAAAATATGCCCGACTGCAAGGGGTTTGTAACATATAAGCAAAAAGTTCGGTTGAACAAATAAAAAGAAAAAGTTTCACCTTCCCGCGAAGCGGGGAAAATTTTTACATTGTGTAATTTTATGCATTTAAGATGCAATACATTTTTATAACCTGAAAATAAAAAAAGTAAAGGGGAACCCTTACAAAGGCTGGCTTTGCCAGCCAGGGGGGGCGGACCGCCCCCCCTAAATATGGAAACGGCCAAAAGGGGGGAGGGCGGTCGCCCTCCCCGCCCCCTATATACGTTACTGATATATATACAAACATTACTATGTAAAAAGCGGTTGTTACCTCAGTGACTCGTTATAAAAACATAAACAAAACTGAGGGGAATGGCCTAATACCCAATATTGTCAAATGCTATTAATTGAAACAAAATATTGTTTATCATTGAATACTGTATCATCACTACAACGGTCAAGAAACACAAAAAAATGTCAACTATACACAAAATGGCTGATCAAAATTTTGCTAGAAAAGTCACACTTGCACCATTCGTCTTTTTGTTGTGCGAAAACCACGTGTGTGTGTGCGCGAAAAAACTGTATTGAATGCAAAAAAGTAGGGAAAAAACTAAAACTTAATTAAAAATTGCTGAGCGGGGTAACCAGCAGAAAATGACAGAATTTTGCAAGCAACGTCATACAAAGTTGCGCATGTGCGTGCGACTTTTCTTGAAAAATTTTGGTTAAAAATGTACAGTCGGTCATTTTTTTGTGTTATAATAGAGAAGGGAGACGGGTGGTGGTTTTGGTAAATTCAACGGATGTTGTTCTTTAGCGAGTGTTGACTTCTATGTTTTAACCAAGCAGTTTTTGTTAAAATCTTAATCGTCGTTAGGAATTAATTTTTGCTGTAATACAATTTTTACACAGTGTGACCTGATTGATACATCAATTGGCATTCACTTCATTTTTGCAGTTAGTTAGTTCATCATTCATGGTCCACCCAGTTGTCGAGTAAACGATGAACTTTCAGTAATTATTAAATGCAGCTTTTGTTTTGTTTTGTTAAAGTAAGCCAGCTACAGGAGTTTAACCCTGTCTTACTGTCCAAAAAGCCTAGTGAGTCAACACTGTTGTCCGGTTATTGCGACGAGATTGGGTTTCATTCAAATCTCATGCGTAACAATAGAAGAACATTTTGATCA
>JASAMX010010723.1:0-13114 GCA_030248175.1 Microlaimidae sp. YZB2_3 | reverse complement strand
TTTGTCTTGCTTTGGTTCATTTACGTATTGCTCCTAGATCAGTGAAAAAGACTGAGATGAAATTAAGTTTTTGGGCAATGTATTCCACAGTTTAGCAGCACGAATGCCAAAAAATACCTATATACGTCTAATCTACAAAATTTTTTTCTCAGCTTTATCCCAATATTATGTGTACGTGTATTGTTTTCAAGTTTTTTCCTGGGTACATCTACCATATTGTTGAGCAGTTTATAACACATAATAACATCATTTCTTGACCTTTGAGATTCAAGCCTATCTAAATTTGGTTCTTTAAGACGTGTTTCATAAGGTACATTTGGAAATGAACATCTCAAATATAACCTTCTGGTAAAATTTTTTTGTACTTTTTCAATGCGTTCAATATCCATTAAATAATGAGGGTTCCAAACATAAGTTTCAAATTCAACCAATGGACGCACAAAACTAGTGTAAGCTTTAAGCAAATAAGACATATTAGTTGTTCAAAACGCTCAAAATAAAACGGAAATTTGGTTTAGGGCTTTTGCGGCTATATGAGCGCAGTGATCAGAAAATTTAAGATCAGACGACATAAGATAACCCAAGTCACGAACACAATTTTCGCTTTCAATAAAAATATTACTTAAAAATACCTATATTTTACATTTCTATAACCTAAATGAAGCGCACTGCATTTATTTATAGCAATGTTTAACTGCCATTTGTTGGCTCAATCGCAAAAACTATCTAAATTTTTTTGAAAATTAATTTTATAAATCTCATCCTAGATAATGCTGTACATTTAAGCATCATCGGCGATTATTTTTACAAAAGTCTTACAAAAGTTTTACAAGAGTCGAGACAATCCGGTAGATCATTGATATAAATTAAGAAGAGAAGAGGCCTAAGCACACTTCTTTGGGGAACTCCGCTCGTGACACTTATATAATTAGATGAAACATATTCAGTTAAAGCATCAGGAGAATCATTAGGCAAAACAACTTTTTGTCTACGATTAAATAAAAAACTAGATATCCAGCTTAAAATTTCATAATCAATCCCATAGGCTCTAACTTTTGCTAGCATTTTAGGATGACTTACAGAATCGAAAGCTTTAGAAAAGTCAATATAAACTGAATCTACTGATTTTTTATTTTCAAATGCTGTGACCCAATCTGATAAAGTAGATAAAAGCTGTAAGCCTACTGATTTTCGTTTTAAAAACCCAAATTGATCAGGATGAATCAGTTTTTTTATCTTTAAGGTAAATCAAAAGTTCATCACACACAATACTCTTCATTACTTTGGAACTAATACAAGTGAGAGATATAGGCCTATAGTTTTGTTACAAACTACTGACACCCTTTTTGAAAATAAGCAAAACGAAGGCATCTTTTCAAACTAAAGGAACGGTGCCAGATAGCAATGAAAGCTCAAAAATTTTAGCCATAGTCTCAGCTATTTTGGAAGCAAGAGTCTTTAAATATATAGCAGGAAGGTGATCTAAAGTACGCGATGATTTATTTGGAAGCTTTTTTAATTTTTTTTTTCAACTAATTTAACTGGAAAGTGACATAGAAATGTTTTTTTCATTTTCATTAACTCTTTTTGCAAATTCAGGAATAAATCCATTGTCGTTTGTGAAAACATCGGAGAAATAATCGTTAAAAATATTACATTTTTCCTCATTATAGATGGCCAAGGACCCATCATCTTTTTATGGGCCCAATATCGTCTTTTTTGACCCTAATTTTTTGTTTGCAAAATTGAAAAATCTATTTATGTTTCCACTAATTCATTGACCTTATTTGTTGCGAACCATTAAAAACATAAATTCATTAAGTTTCACAGCGGGAAGTGTATGGGGCACTAAAGGGGTAGTTCTTGGATGTTGTTTAATATATTAAACCCGACAGGGGCCAGTTTCTCAAGACTCAGACGTGTGAATTCAGACAAAATTCAGTTTTTTAGACTGGCCATAACTTTGCATAAAGTAAAGTTACAAATCCAAAACTTATACTGTGGGTAAATAAAGAGCAGAACGCATTATATTGTAAACTTAACCTTTATTACATTTTTTAGTAAACGACTGCACTGCATTTAAAATTTTGCCAAAATAGGCTTTTCAGACGTCTAAGTACTAAGAAACTGGCCTCAGATATGAGTTAATTTCCCCTTTGGGTGAAATCATCTTTCCCACCCCCATTCACCCCGTTCAAAAAGTAAACCATTAAAAAGTATCCCAGAAGTATACACCTATTATTCCATAAAGTTTCACTGAGACATACCACTATGAAATTTTGCAGCTCAATAGAAAAAACGTGACCACTGCGAAAATTTGCGACCTATTCTCAGAAAATGTTCATAATGAGTTAAATAAAAATAGTGTACAATTTGTGTTTTTTTCAGTTGAGATTAAACAATGTAAGTTGTGCTAAAAACTTACTATTGATTTGAGTAGAAGTAAAAATGAATAAAATAGTAACACTCAGATTGAGAGCTCATACATTAAATGTAAGCTTTCACAGTTCTCACCTTGGCTCATGACAAAGAATTTAACTTAAAATAAGTTAGATATGTAAACATTCAGAAGGATTATGCAATAGAACATAAATTGATGTTTTTATTTATTATTTATTAAACAGAGTGAAAATCTTGTTTAGTTAATCCCGTGATGGGATCTTGTAACGACCTGTGATAGGTCACTGAAGAAAACCAGTCTCTGGAGACTGCAGTTATTAAATAATCCTACAAATTTACATTTGCAATGAAGAAAAAGAAGGATTTTTCTTGATAGGTATTTATTCACTTGGGATGACATCGAAAGAAAGAAGGGATCTCGAATTTTGGAAAAAAGCAAAACAAATGGCCGAATTTCCAGCACGAAAGGATTAAGGTAACAATTTTAATTTTAATTTTTATTCACTTATTTTTTAAGCTTTTAGGTCCTTATTTTAGAATTAATTAATTATGCTTAAACATTAATTAGAATTGTCACAATAGCTTAGGTAACTCCGCCATTTAATCATTTCAAGCTGATTAAATGCCAGTCCTAAGCCTGGAGGGGAAGCTATTTGATACCTACTTTGTTTCTTTTAGCTCCCATTAAAGGAGGAGGGCTAAGCTTTTTGTGGTTTTGCTTTTAATTATAAATTTAGCTTTTAGTGCTTATGAAATATATTAATTTATTACTGTTATATGTTTCAGCTTTTATAATTTTTGTTCCCCCTACCCCTCCTTTTAAAAATTTTTTTGGGTTTTTTTGTATTACTTCTACCACTTCGTTTTCTATTACTCAAGTGTGAATTCTAAAACTGTATCGAAACAAATATATTTATAAAAGCAAATAAAAGTTCATAGAACTTCTACACAGAAATCGTCTTTTTCAATTCATGAACAGCACATTTGTGGCAACACAAGACACTTCAAAAGCAGAAACACAAAAACTCATAAATGAATATTCTGAGCAGTAGACACTCGACCATTTGCTTGTCATGTCTTTACTCTAAAATATAAAGATAAGGATTCAAGTTTAAATTTCAGAATAATGATTCCATGCGGTCCAAAGCCCTTGCTAAAGCCTTCTTTTATGGTCTAAAACCTTCAACTTCCACCTGAGTTGAACCACCTTTCCTGAACCATTGGGCCATCCTGATAAAGCTTCTAAGTTAAAGCAAAAACCTAAAATCAGATTATTTCACACTTCAACAAAAGCTTTAACAAAAAGCCAAATTTTACAACTAATTTCATGAACGTTCATATTTTGTAAATAGTAAATGAAGATTCATATTTTGTGTTCAACAATTAACACTTATCCGGTTGACTCCCAGTTTACAGTATGTAGTTCTTCTATTAGTTGTAAAAAAACCAAAACTCAATTTTAGTATTTAAACAGAATTATAAGTTGTTGTGTTGTGTACAAAAGTTTTTAATGCGGTTGAAAGTGTTACAAATAAATCACTTGCATACAGGTAAACTGTAACAGATGGCATTATGCCTCGGTTATTTTAGTACACAAATTAAAAAAAAACAACACAAATTGTACACTATTTTTTGTTTAACTCATTATGGACATTTTCTGAGAATGGGTCGCAAAAATTCGCTGCGGTCGCGTTTTTTTCTATCGAGCTGCAAAATTCCATGGTGGTGTGTCACAGTGAAACTTTGTGGGAAAATAGGTGCATACTACTGGGATGCTTTTTAATGTTTTACCTCTTCAACGGGGTGAGAAAGATGAGGCCTGTTTCTCAGTACTTAGACGTCTGAACGTCTGAAAATTTTGGCGAAATTTTAAATGCAGTGCAATCGTTTATTAAAAAATGTAATAAAGGTTAAAGTTGCAATATAATGCGTTCTGCTCTTTATCTACCCACGGTATAAGTTTTGGATTTGTAACTTTACTTAATGCAAAGTTATGACCAATCTAAAAAACTGAATTTTGTCTGAATTCACACGTCTGAATCTTGAAAACTGGCCCTTGTCGGGTTTAATCTATTAAACAACATCCAAGAACTATCCCTTTAGTGTCCCATACACTTCCCGCTGTGAAACTTAATGAATTTATGTTTTTAATGGTTCGCAACAAATAAGGTCAATGAATATAATAAGGAAAACCAACTTAATCAGTAATTTTCTTATAAAGTCGTAAAATATCAATGAATTTTTTTGCTGTTTTAAGGTAAAGGCCTTAAAGGTATTTCTTAAACCTACAGCAAAGCAAATATCTTGTACAAACACAAAGGTATTTAAACTTACAGCAAAGCGGATATCTTAAACAAACACATTATGATAAACTTTTAAATAAAATTGAGGTGCCAAAGGTCCAAATTTGAGCTAGTAAAGTATTCTGTTGTTTTGGGCAAAGTGGTGCAATGTAACGAGTGAATGACAATAAACAATACAACAATATGAATGTAATGAATGTATCAATATAAATAAAGGGACTCGGACGAAAGCCTGTGACGAGATCTATAATTTGGTGCCTCAAATTGTCTGTAGCTTTACGTAGGCGCCAGTACTGATTATTTATTTTATGTATAGAAATGCATTAATTTTCAAAAAAGAGTGTATGTCAAAAAAAAAACTAATTTTTTTCGGTAAAAGTGTGAAACGACCTCATATGGTGAATCTACTGTGCAATTGTAATCGATTAGGCAATCGCAAGCCAATATTATATTTTTAAAAGCTTTTTCACAAATATTATTTCTATGCCCTGAAAATGCTAAAAAACGAACGTAATTTTGCCCTTTTTAGGGCGCTGCTCGTAATAGTCAAAAACAGCCCCATAGGATTGAATTAGTAATTAGGTTCAAGCCCTTTTTTTCTAATGAATTTGGTGTAAAAACATGTGTGTTTGACATTATTTAATAATGGCAGTACACTTCCAAAGTAACCCTATTCTGATTTTCAGGTTTTAATGCATTGACACAAAGGGTTATTTCAGCGAGGCAGTTCTCATCTATTTAAAAAGGAATCAGGTCGAAATTTTATATGTATATACAGTGGACCGTAGGGTATAATTTTGATGCATTAGGTTTTTACCAGAGTCAAATGGTGCACCAGTGTGCATCACTTTTTAAACATACGTAAAAAACGACCGACCGCTTGGTAAACATTTGGGTAAGTTAGGGTTAAATCTTATTTTTTTTAAACGACATTTTATTAAAATTTTTGAGGTTTTCGCGATCAGTTTCAATACAAGATTGTTATTACTGAATGAAATTTACCCCCTCAAATAATGCGTCAAACTTTTGGGCCGGCACATATTTTGCACTATATGCATAGATTGCCTCCCCCCTTGGTACTGAGTATGGCTACACTTCGATCTATAATCTTATGCTAAATGCGTCCCCAGTAGTATGTCGTCACGCCGTTTTAAAATATCGGCCAAATTTAATTCATCTATTAATAAAATTTAATAAAAATAAATGCAAAAAAAACTGTTTGGCAAACGTCTGTAAGATTAATTGTCAAAAATCTTCATTTGTGAAAAAAAAAGAAGCTTCATCAAAAACCACGTAGTGTATAATAAAAGTAATATTATTTTTCTCTAAATATTATATTCTTGACATTTTTATAATGCAATACCTTTTCACATATGTAAGTGTATCAACATTTATAATTGTGCAATCCTACAAACATTTATTATTATCAAAATAAAGTCCAGATTTTTTTCTTGTTTTTTGTATTTCAAATTACATTAGACTTCTTCTGTGTAATTAAAAGTTACGTGAGTTTTCCTTTTTTATTTATTTGCATGATATTATTTCCGGTTGTTTGCATGTTTGAAGTTTGGATAAAATGATAGCGAGTTTCCTGATTTTTGCAAAATAAAATAATTATTTATTTTTATTTATTTATGAATATGTGTTTTACATTTTTTGAATTAAAGTGGGAGGAGCGAAAAATTGGAGATCCTCATTAATTTTTTTCTCAAACGCTGATTGACTGAAATTGATTTTATAACGTCATAATGCTTTGGAAAGCATCAAGAATGAACTATACGTCCGTTGAAATAGGAGGGTCTCCACCGTGTGTTTAATATTTTTGTTGTAATGTAAATGTGTAAACAACCATTGTATAAGCACTGCGGAAAATAAATATTCATTCGTTTCTTCAAAAATATTTTGCGTCTTTTTTTCACCTGCTTTGTTTTTACTGATACTTAAATAAATTATATTAAGAAACCAATTCTGAGACTCGATCTATTTACAACAGCAATAAGTCTCTATAAATACAAAAGTGTAAATTTTTAAAAGACATTTAAAAAGCATTTTGTAGTGATTAATTTTATTCAGTACACTTTGGCAAACATTCTTAGTTCAGTCCACACTGTAGTCAGTCCAGTCCACATCACCATTTTTGTTTTTAAGTGTAAAATTTTGGTTTAATCATTATTGTCAAAAATCAATCAGAATTTCTGGGGTCAGTCAACGAAAAGACAATGTATTTATCTGCGACTATATCTAACGCGTGCTTACAATCGATGCGTTAACTATTTACGCAATTTTTGTGGACTAATTGATAGTCGCACCCAAAAGTTATCCGCCTACAAAAATACCGTTCTTCAGTCTATAATCCATGAGAAAAAGTTAAGTGTAAGCTCTTTTAACCAAAGTCAAGAGCTTCAGTGCGTATACCAATTTGTACTAGTGATTTTCCTATCCTCCTATCATACTCTGGAGCCAGGAGGCGGAGGGAGCTTCAAAGCTACGCTTGTTTCTCCAAAGCTCTAAAATACGGGATTTTAGAAAACTTAATTAATTTTTACCCATCATGTAAAGCAGCTGTACGATTAAAAATTCTTTAAGGGTAAAAGTATCGATTTATTAAGGCAGTTTTAAGTATACCGCACTGTAAAACATTTTCAAGGTTTTTTTGGTATTTTTGCAAACGTTTAACGTTTACACCTGTCATTTATTTCCACCCCTTTTAACACCATATAGTATAAAATTAAAAATTCAATGGTCATTGCTCAACAACCAAAGTTTGTTTATTTACTTTTTTATTTTTACACTGCAAAAGAACTACTCCGCTGATTGTAGGGAACCATTGCATGAATTATGAATCTTAAATAAAATAACTTACATAGAGTGTGGTTAAATTTGTCGGTTTGAGCATGACGTCATTACTATGGTAAAATAAGCCACAGTCATTAAAAAAATACAGGTGACTGTGACTTATTATGTAATGGTTCATTCTGCCGTAGTAATGACAATGATTTAAGCGCAGCTGGTTGGACATTTAGTATGACGAGTGGTACGTTTGGTATATTCTTGCGCGGTTTTTTAACTATATAAACAGTAAACAACAATACTTGAGAATGCTTGTCGTAGCGCTCACCGGATTCTATACCAGATTCTGGGTTAGAGATCGACCGAAGCCCCGGCCCGGTTAAAAATTTTAAAAGTTTTGGTTCGTTAGTTAACAGCTGTCGCCAAGTTTTCATGCTGTTAGCAGAGATCCTTTAGACGTTTGGGTTCCGTGAGTGTGAAATGTGGTTGGACAAACAAGGATTCTCATGTTTTTTAACTGCTCAAATTCTTACTCCAAATTATTTTAACACAGTTTTTTTCATGTAAAAGTATAAGTAAAGAAACTAAAAAATTTCCCAATCAAATTTTTTTAAAACACCTGTTGGCTTACCTGCATATATTTTAAAGAGGTTAGCAGAGGAAAGCGCTATGCTTCTTGTGAGAATTTTCGAGTTTTCTCTTGACAATGGTAAATTATCTAACATTTGGAAATATGTTGTTTATAAAAGGATTACACGTGAGTGTGGCAATCTACGTTTCCCTGACATGCCAATGCGGCAAAATTACAGAAAGCATTAATAAATTCTTTCAGATCAAAACTTAATTGCGTGTGTGCGTGTGTGCATGGGTTTGTGTGTGCATGCATACATGGATGCATGCGTGTGTTCATGCGTGCGTGTTTGCGTGCGTGTTGGCGTGCGTGCGTGCGCGCGTGTGTCCATGTGTGCGTACATGCATGCGTGTGTGCATGCGTGCGTGCATACATGCGAGAATGTATGCATACATGCATTCATAAATACATCCATGCCTGCGTGAGTGCATGTGTGTGTTTCATAAGTCTTCCCCCAACCACCCAACAGATTGGATGGATATTGGATTTTACATGGAAATTTTTACACTGAACAACGCATTTCCATTGAACTGGGGATTTTTTGAGCTTGAAACATTTTTTCTCTGAAATGGTTAGAACTTCTTGGTAAAACTTATTAGTCACTGGAGAGCAAGAATATAATACTTCTTTTACACATTTAACATTATCTTTGTGCTAGATTAGATAACACTTTTTATTGAAATGAGGATGAACCGTACTCCCCAACCTAAAAAAATTGAATGCTAAGTTAAACATAGTCAGAAACTTATAGTTGTAAGAATGTCATAAGGCGGTTGCATCAAAAAATTATATTTACATCTCTATACTTGACAATACATTTCCAACAAATAGATGATCCTATGATTTTGGAGCCTAAAACATTTTGTTTTGAATTGGTTAAAACTTATTGGTGCGACCTATTAGTAAATCAAACAAAGTAACGTGAGAAATAAATTGCAGAGGCATAATTGGCATGCAGCTAATTTGTCATTTTGTATGATGTTTATTTCAGTAAAAGTGCGTTCAGCAATTTTTGTTCGGTTTTTTATCAAAAACATGTGCTTTGACAGTTACAAACACACCTTCAACCAAATCGTATGCAAATTATTCCTAACGTGACTTTTGTCAATGGAGAGCCAGAATATGATTTTTTTTAAACGATAAACATATGTACATCTATATGCTATAGAATACTTTTTCACTAGAAGTGTATTGCACCTCCTGCGCAACCATAAAAAAAGTAAGTTACATGAGATATCGCTGGAAAGTTTATAGTTGAGAGAATGTCGTAAAAAAGTTGAAATTTTGAAAAGTTTACATAGACATTTTTACACAAGACATTGCAAGTTGAAGCCTAAAATTTTTTTCTCTTAATTGGTTAAAGCTTATTGTATGATATATTAGCGAATAGAAAGCCAAAATATGTTACAATTAACATGGTTGTCTTTACGCTGGACAACCGTTTTTCACTAAAATATGGATAGACTCTCCTGCTCAAGCACAAAAAAGAGTGTGCTACGTGAGATATCGTTGTAAAGCTTACAGTTGAGGAAATTTCATAAGAGTTTCGAATTTTTGAAAAACGTGAACATTTTTATACTCAACAACGCATGGTTGTGAATTTGCATTTGGACAACCCATATGGATTTTGAAGGTTAAAATTTTTTTGTCTTTAAATTAGTTAAATTTATTGGGAATAGTTATTAGTCAATCTAAAAACAAATTATCAGTTTTTAAAAAAAATCAACATAAACGTCTGTTAACTGGACACTATTTCGCTAAAAAGGGGAATAATTTCCCCAACGAATATTAGGCTAAATGAGGTATTATACCAAAGCTTACGTTTTAAGAAATTTCATAAAATGGTCTAATTTTTTTAGAAAGGTAACATAGACGGCTTTATGCCGGACACTGTATTTTCACAAAAAAGGAAATCCTATGGTTTTGAAAACTTATAATTTTGTCTCCAAATTACTTTAAACTTATTACTAATAGTTTTATCAATGGAAAGCCAAAATATCAATTTTTTTAAACGATCAACATAAACATCGTTATGCCGGACAACACGTTTTTACCAAAACGGGCAAGAATCCTTCCTCTAAATCAAAAAACATATTGAACTAAATAAGGCAAAGTTTACAGATTGGAGATTATCATTGTAAATACATTCTTTTTATGATCTAATTAATGGCTTCTTTACTTTATCTTTATAAAATAAAAAGTTTGTCCAAAAAACACAAGGAAATTGTTTGTCAGTCGTATGGCTAACACAAGCAGTTAGTTTCATTTAAAAACTATGGTATTTTTTATGAACTTTTTAATTAGTTAAAAGTTTTCTAACAGGAACATTACACCAAGTCATTTGGGGCGATAGAATCACACGCTCTGATAAGAAAATCATTTTAAATTTGGTGCTAGTAGTTCAAAGTAATGTCTTGTCCTTTTTTGTTTTTAGTTACACATAAACCATTTGCCAAAATCACTTGGGGGTCTTAAATGTTAAAGGATTTACAGATGGCACAACGGTTTATCAAATTTATAAACAGCCCTCAAATTTATATTTTGATCAATTCTAAAATTTATTTTCATAATTGGTCCTAGAAATGGCAAATGAATATATTTTTTCCCAAATGCAGCATTCTGTCAGTAGGGAATAAAAATCAAAACAAAGGTTACCATCTAAATTTCATAAATATCAATCACAAAAAATGTCTTTCGAAACCTAGGTGTAAAATTCGCAAATTCTCAGAGCATTGTATTGTTGTTGCATCAAAAGCACATAGCCTGGTATCAATGTTGATTGGAGCTTCTACCACAAATAACAGGTCAACACTTCTCAAAGCATACATTACGTTGATAAAGCCGCTTTTAAAATTTAAGACTATAAGGTCCCTAAATCCAATAAAAGATAAGAAAAAAATTGAGCGCTTCCAACATTTTCTTACCCGTAAGTTTTAAGCATTCTGTGGTTTTCGTAAAGCTGTGTATGAAACTTGTTGCAATGAGCTGGAGCTTGAAGTTAGGTCAAATTAGTTAAATTAATAAAAGATCCGGTAGCAAACCATGGGGTTGCACCCTTAGTTTTCTAAGTCCCCCGCCAGGTGAAACATTTTTTAGCAACTCATGTTGTTGATGTTTCGCTGGGTTTATTATTCTGCTCCAATGTTTTTTTATGGGTAAATGTTTCGCTCAGCTTTAAAAGCAATAGCTTAGCTTGAAACTTATCATCACGTAGGCTTTTTAAAAGCAATTGCTTAGAGCTTGAAACCTTATCATTACGTAGGCTTGAAAACGACATGATAATGACATGTAAAACTCTGAATCGAAAAGTTGACATTGATAGAAATCTAAAAACCTGAGAAAATGGAACGAAATTTAAGCGAAATAATCACCGCCTAGATGAAATCAAATACTTTTTTAGCAATAGAATAATTACTCTATGGAACAAATTGCCAAACAACATAGTTTAATCCAAATCCCTTTGCTTGTTTGGTAAAAAAATTAACACAATTTTATGAAAACAATTTATTGTGATAAATATGCTTGAAATGGTTACAAAATATCAGTTTGCTTCATTATTTAAAAAAATAATTTTTTTTGTTGTACATGTAGTATTTATATAATTACCTATGAATTATTGTAGTATTACCTATGAATGTTTAATGTTTTTTTGTGATATGTTTTTGACCATTTATTTTCCGTATGTACGTTATATAATGTATATAATAAACCAATTCAATCAATCAAACACCAATAACCAACCAAACACCATTCTACCACTGTAATAAAAATTAAAACAAAACACTTTCTGTAATAAACTAAACTTAACTGCGCAAAATTGGAGACACAGTTGTAAGGAGTAAGAACCTATTAATAATATAAACAATTTACGAATATTTTCAGTGATTTTTTAATAAATTTCTCGGTTTAGGTAAACCCGCACTAAAGTTCTAAAAAAATAATTCAGGTTGAAACAAAGTAATAATTTCTGATAAAATGTGCATGGGATTTTCAAAAAAATTGCTATAAAAAAGCTTAGAAGTAAGAAAACTCATTTAATTTTATTTGTATTGTTTCGAATTAATTAATATTAATTAAATTTTTACAACGTTATTGTTTTTTTTTAAAGTTTGGGTTCCAGTCATCGTGACGTGTCTACACAAATGATATGAATCATTAATTTATCAATTTCTACGCAATAAAGAGTAAGAAAAAAAATATTAGCGCTGACAAAAATACTGAAGAAAAAAAGCAAAAAATATCCTTTTAAAATGCTATGATTGATAGCAATAAAATTAAAAAAAGAATTATTTTGATATTTGATATAATATTTCTCATTTAAGAATTGGTTTAACATTTATACAGTTTAAAATTTTGCAAAACTTTTAAATCGTAACTTTTTTTATTTCTATATTTCGACATAAAAAATACCAAATTACCCAACATAATTTCAAATCTCTATTTGCTAATCATTTTAACTTTTATAAGCTTTAATATTTAAACTATAATTGTTATATCCAAAATTTTAATATGGGATATATATCACAGCTTCACACGCTTTATTCTCTCTTGCACATCGACCACCATTCGCGAAATGACCAAGACGGGGTTTATCCAGCTCAGCAGGATAATGTTTTCCATCGCAAATGTAGTGAATGCCACCTAAAATGTATTATTTATATAGTCTACAATTTGTTTTATTTTGTGGGCAACTGCGGATGCCAGATCCTAATTTAGGAGTGATCCATTTCTTTTCTGATTAAACAACCGCTCTTTTTTTCTGGTTTCTGAGCAGAATTTTATTCTTAGTGAAGTATCTTAAAAAGCATTAGTTTTTAAATTTAGTTTATTTTTATATAAGAGTAATTAAGGTCTTTCCGGCCAGATTTCACTTCACAGTGTTCAATAAAAAACAGAACAATACAAAACAAAAATTATTTCTTTACTCAGATAAAATGTATTTGATTATTTATTGTAAATTAGCAATACGTAACTGAACGTACTACATAGA
>JASAMX010010721.1:0-14044 GCA_030248175.1 Microlaimidae sp. YZB2_3 | reverse complement strand
GTTAATCATCATTAAAACTGGTGCGTAATTTTAACAATTTTTTTCGTTTGAATTATGCAATTTTTTCAACTTTTTCTTGTTGTTTTGTGAACAAATAAAAATGGAAATTATTTGGTTTATAGTAATTTTATTAGTGATCTTACTACTCCACATCCCCATTTACCGTACTTCGAGCTTTTCGTTGGCTATAAATATCACGAATTTAAACTACTAATAATAGCCATTAATATTATTATTATTATTATTATTATTATTATTATTATTATTATTATTATTATTATTATTATTATTATTATTATTTATTAATTTATTATTGTTATTATTTTTAATATTATTATTATTTTTATTATTATTATTATTTTTATTATTATTATTATTATTATTATTATTATTATTATTATTATTATTATTATTATTATTATTATTTTTATTTTTATTATTATTATTATTATTATTATTATTATTATTATTATTATTATTATTATTATTATTATTATTTTATTAGTGATCTTTTTATTATTTTTGTTTTTTTTTAATTATTTTTATTATTATAGGTGGACTCCATTTCCACCGATGCGGGTCAAGTAGAAATATTCTTTCCAGTGTTAACAACATTGGAGTTTTTGTTTTATATCAGCTGGATGAAAGTCGGTGAAGAGCTTTTGTACGTTTTTATGTTATAACGATTTCAATAAGTTAAGGTTTTGTATGTTTAACGATTATAATTTTCATTGATTATTTTCCAAACCCTACATAACAGCCGGTGGCCGAAATTAAGGTTTGCTGAGAGAATTCATTTCCTCTATCTGACTAATTTTCGGACAGGCCTTAATTTCGGCCACCAATTTAGGCTCTTAGAAAATTGGACGATTTTTAAAACACAAAAAAACTGGCACAAAACTAACTGGATGAGTGTTGAATAAAGTTTTTTTGCAAAAGTTTTTTATTTGTGTTATTCTGCATTATCAACATTTTCATACAAAATGCGATTTTTTTGTGATTGGATTTTTGCTTTGTGTTTAAACTGCACCAAATTTAGAACGAAGCACTATCCTTCAAATAACTTCTATTTAAGGCTCAAAATTGTTAATTTTCATGTTTTGATATTTTCTTCACAATCACTTTGCAATGCGTGTAACTAAAATTTTAAGATTCCGTTAATTTCGGCCACCTTAAAATTCACGTGAAAGAACCTGTTTAACACGATTTGCATGATTATGTGTTCAGGTGGGGTTACATAACACATAATTTACAAGGTTGTATTAAATTTTGAATAGACTGGAAGGAATTTCTCAAAAATAGTATAGAAGCATATTAAAAAAAAGTCAGGTTATTTTCTTGGCGGAGGGATGCATTCATATATTGAATATCTAAATATCAATGTCAATGAGGTTTCCCCACCCAACCCACCATTTACCACGATATAGAGTACCGAAATTAGGTCAGTTATCCTACATAACAATTTTCACATTGTAAGAACTTTTTTTGATTTTTCAGTAAAAAAGCGAGCGTCACGCGGGTGATAACTGTCTCAAGCACTGATCAAATACAAACCTTGTGGTTTCACTCTTTTACTTTTCCCGTTCTTTTTTCAGCAACAAAAGTAAAAATATACATGGATGAGGCTGCAATCCATTAAACGAAAAATCTGGGTTCCCGTGTTTGTAAATGTAAAAAAAAATTACATCACGTGGATTTATGACGGTTGCAAGGTTATTTTTCTTCAGGTTTCCATTCGGCGAGGATGATGAGGATTTCGACATGAATTACGTCATCGATCGCAACGCTCACGTGACTTTCATGCTTGTTGATGAGTTGGAAAGTCAACTCCCGCCGTTGGAAAAGGTTTTGGCTCTTCGATTTCTTTTTTTATAATTTGAACAAAAGCTAAGTTTTTCAAAGGCAAATGCATATACTACATCTAGATCTACTTGTAAAATAAATATCCCATCAGTTTTTTTTGAGCTCAATATTTCGGTTAAAATTGGCAATATTTTCTGGGCGTATTACTCAGTGACTCCCAGAATGGCAGCAGTAAAGCCCGGTTCACACTGAGGTGGCAATGCCACCGGTGGCATTGCCACCGCGAGGTGGCATTGCCACCGCTGTTGTGTCCAACGTTAAACATATGACGTGTTCACACTGAGGTGGCAATGCCACATCGCGGTGGCATTGCCACCGCTGTTGTGTTCACTCCACAACTCCGTCATCGGTGGCAGCTCTCTCAAGAAAAAAAAAACGCATGAGAACGCGCGCATTGTTAAAAAAATCAATGAAAATATTACGCTTTTTACATAAACGCTTTCATTGTATAAGCAAAATCGGCAAACAATATTGCGGTGTAAATAGAAAAACGCCTGAAAACGCGTAAATTGCATAAATGAAAAAAATATATAGCAAAACCGTCTTTAGCAAAACAAACAAAAACAAAATGATGTTTTATAAAAAAAATTTAAGTACTTTTTACGAGTTTTTAAACAAACGTACATACATAGCTTGGAAAAGTGCTTGAATATGAATTTGCAATTTTTTATCGGCGGGGGGGGGGTGCATTAATAAAAGATTTGCAAATTTTTCTGCCGCACAGTTTCTAATATAATTTATTGCGCGGCTTTAGGTTAAAAGAGTAAACAATCTAAAAACAGGGTTATTAAAAAAATTTAAAAACAAAATCGTTTACTTATATAAATTAAAAAGAAAACTTTTAAGTTCGTTAATGTTTCTTCGACCACCTTTTAGAAATAAAACTTTTAAAAAATATGGCTACTGATTCGGATGAACTTCTGATCAAGTTCGGAACCGTCCGGAACTTTATTACAAGCGAGAAAAACATACATTGACAGAATTAACCAGGCAAACAGCTGGGAAATAATGAAAAAGAGTAAAAAGTAAAAAAAGAGTAAAAAGTAAAAAAAGTTACCGACATTTTCTTAGCTCTACACGCGGACGAAATGCTCTTCAGCGGTGGCAATGCCACCCCAGTGTGAACCTAGCGGTGGCAATGCCACCGGTGGCATTCCCACCGGTGGCGGTGGCATTCCCACCGGTGGCATTCCCACCGGTGGCATTGCCACCTCAGTGTGAACCGGGCTTAAATGTTATTTTTGGCGCCCACGGTCATCGGTAATTTGGTCTTTTTTGTCCGCGTATAGAGTTTCAAAATGCATCAGCGAATGTGGATAAACAAAAATTTGCGGGCTGTTATATTAAGGCAACATCTGACGCGTTTTTTCTATACTAAGATTAGGTTCATTAAGGATTCTCTTTTTTGACCAACGTGATAAATTATATACAAGCAAGAAAATATAATCCAAAATAATTTACGACCAATGTTCAAAGAAGACTATTCTCTTTATGTGGCTTTTGCAACAAAAATCAGCATAGTCCCATTACACTATTAGTATTTTGCAATGAATAATGCGAATTCCCGAGTAAGTTTATGTATTTATTTTATCTAATTTTAATTATGCTTTTAATTCTTAATGATAATTCTGATTTATTAAATAACATCAAGGATCTTTTTTGGAACAACCCACGCCCCAGAATACCGCATACAATAGCTTCAAAAAAAGTGCGAGACGTCCCGCGACAATGGAGAATAAAAGATATAAAAGTGCCAGAACATGAACAAAAAATTTACCAAAAATCAAAGATTCCTGTTTTGATACCCGGCTTCGTCAATCCGAGACAAAATTCTCAGGTAAAAACTAATGTATAATTGTGTTTCAATTAATATTATGATCTGAAACTGTTAAATCAAGCCTGTAACTTTAGTGGAATCGTTATTTGACTACTTGTTAATACACCATTCTGAAAAACCCCACAGTAATTTGTATGCCTCTTTTTTTCTATCGAAAGTGGAGCTATAAATCTGCGCAAAAAAACTGCGCAGTGATATTTAGAAATTTTGCACATTTCGATAATGATGTATCATGAAAAAAAAGTTATGGGTATCAATTATTTGGAATATTATTTTTATAGTCCGGGAAAAATATCTTCTGCAAAATATCTTCGGAAAAAATATTGTTTGAGCAGTAAATTATTCAAAAAATTTTTAAATTAAGTTAAGACTTTTCTAGGTTTTTTAATGTTTTAAGCTTGATTTTAATACTTTACTTAGGCTAAGGGAAAACAAAGTTTTGTTTTAAAGATATTAAGCCGAATTTCTTTCTTTCTGCTTCTAGACATAGTACATATACAACATCCAGCACAATTTTGGCGCCCGGAAAAAATACATTCTGCCAAATATTTTCGGAAAGAATATCTTCTGAAAGACTTTTAAATTCTCAACTGAAAAAAAACTTTTTTTCCTAAGCCTATAAGCGAAACCTTAAAATCAAGCTTAAACAAAATAAAAAAAGTTTAAAAAAAGCTTTAAAAGTTTTTTATAATACTGAATAATTTACTGCTGAAAGAAGATATTTTAAGATATTTTGCAGAAGGTATTTTTTCCAAACACCACAATTTTTGCAAATATTGTGGCGAATGCCAGATATTATTATGTTTTGTACTTTAAAATGTAATATTTAGACATTTTATTTGAAAAAAAAAAACTGTCCATTACGATGCGCCAATAAACTGTATGTTTATTAAAAAAACGTTAAATTTAAAAAAAAAACAGAAAAACAGTTTGCTGTTGGCAGGGAATAATTTTGTTAGCTCCAATTCTATCATTTGTCCTTTTTTCCTGCACTTTAGGATAAATAGATCTTTTTTATGGTCTAAAGACTTTTAAATGCCAGTTTTTTTATTTGTAAATTTTTTTCATTTTTTTGAAATTAATGATTTGTTATATATTTTTTAAGGCTAATCTGGAAGACGGTCTTGAAATGGAAGAAAAACAAACTTCATTTGCACAACCGTGATACTAAAATAGAACTTATTTTCAGTAGTTTTACTACTTTTGTATCAAGAACATTTCGAATGATAAAAACGCTATCTACTATCGATTATTAAAAGTTACAACCCACCAAAAATTCATCTGTTAACTGATAAGGCACTAGAAAATGCCTATTTTGCAACGGGGTGTGGCTTCTTAATGCACTTTAACCCTTTGGGATTCTTTCCGCTGCAAACCCGCTGAGGGTATTCCGAGCCACCGTTGCTCAGTGTAAAAACGCAGACGTTCGGCAGCTGAGACGCGATGTTTCACACTGAACAGCGGGGGCGCTGACTGCCTTCTGCGGATTCGTAGTGGCTTTTGGACGAAAAAATCCCAAAGAGTTAACTACTTACGTGTCACAAATGACCAAAATCAATAGTTGCGAGATTTTCAACACACTTTTCACGCTTTTATGAATTTTGTAAAATTGTGAATAACTGCGACACAAAACAGCCATTGGTGCACCCAGAACTAGATGCACTCAATTTGGGCTTTTAAGTGGTATAATTAGGGCTCTTTTTTGACTGTGTAAACGGGGGCACGTAAGGGCCTCAATTGGGGCACGTAAGGGCCTTATTGGGGTACTAACCGCGTTATTTAATATCATCATACGTCTCAATTATAGGGAACGCTCTAATTAGTGCGGTATTGTCCCAATTAAAACGCACCACATGCATTTCTTTTGATTTTTATAAATATTTGGTAAGGTTAATATGATTTTGGTTGTTTAAAAATTTGCAGGTATAAATTTTGTTTCCAATGTTTTTTTGTTTGTATAAATACTATTTTTCAGTTTTTTTTTCTTATTTTTTTAATTGTAAGCTAAAATATAAATAAATAAAAAACGTACTGTCTCTGTTTACTTTAAAAAATTGATACTTTTATGTCAAAATATAAACTATAAATATTTCTTAATATAACAACAAAACTTAAAAGTTTTAAAATCTATACCGACGTAAAATTAAAAAAACAACAACAACAATATTCACACATGCAGTAAGGTTACAAACACATCAAGCTTCAATGATCACTATATAACCTGTAAAAAGTGTAAATATTTTAAACTTGGCGTTTTCCTTCTTTTTTAATTTAAGAAAGCACTCTTATTCCGCTCAATTAATCTTTTTTGATTAAAAAGAATAAATTGCAAAGTACAACACTTCGCGAAAACGGTGTTTCGTCAAAATTAATAATTAATCAATTGATTTAAAAACATTTACTAAGAAGTAGATAGGTAAAAAATTAAGTACTAGCATTGAAAAATGCTCTAAGAATAGAGCAGGAAAAAGGGGCGATTTTTCCCCGGGCGTATGTTTAGACAGAAAAGATGTAGACTAGTCTGAGATGGACATTATGTGGACTATAGGAAATTTGCATTTGGTTTGGCCAGCTGCTCACTAAATAAAAATTTCTACGATATGATAATGATTTGTTTATACATTGATCTAATCACACAGCACTGTTGCATTTTTTTTTAGTTTGATGAAATGTCAATTGAAAAAATCATACTCACAGCAATCTTTGACAAGCGCGAAATCGCCACTTTTTCAATTAGAAGGTTATATTTGTATGTTAAGAAACAACTATAAGTTTGAAAAAGTGGCGATTTCGCGCTTGTCAAAGATTGCTGTGAGTATGATTTTTTCAATTGACATTTCATCAAACTAAAAAAAAATGCAACAGTGCTGTGTGATTAGATCAATGTATAAACAAATCATTATCATATCGTAGAAATTTTTATTTAGTGAGCAGCTGGCCAAACCAAATGCAAATTTCCTATAGTCCACATAATGTCCATCTCAGACTAGTCTACATCTTTTCTGTCTAAACATACGCCCGGGGAAAAATCGCCCCTTTTTCCTGCTCTATTCTTAGAGCATTTTTCAATGCTAGTCTACCACTTTTTTTGAATTAAATTAAAAAATAGCCTAATAAACTATAGTTTTAGCTGCGCAATGACATATGTTTATAATCATTCCGTTGCCGAGATAAAATAAAAAATAATAATAAGAAGAAGATGAATTTAAATTACAAAATTAACCCACGTTGTTTAATTATAGTTAGTGCGGTGCAGATGCGCTCCAGACAAAGTTTACCTACGTTCTCTAAATATAGTTGGCGCGATGCCGTGCGCCAATGATTGCAATTATAATTTTTAAAGTAATAATAATAATAATAATAATAAGATGATGAACATGAATAACAAAATTTACTCACGTTGTCTAAGTATAGTTGGCGCGGTGCCGTGGGTTAAATTGCAGTTGGCACCCCGCACCACCGATGATTACCGGCGCGTGGCGCTCCCGCGCCACCGACGCTTATTATTATTTTTTAATAAATAAAACTTTGAATTAATTTTGTCATCAGTAATGCAAGAATTAAAAAAAGTACTCTGTTGTTTTTGCCGTTTTCCGCGCGGTTGAAGCAGATGGCGCTGGGAACTGGCGCCGTTTCTGCCACCAATTAAAACCGGTCTGCTATTTTTGTGCGGTTTTTATGAGGGGATGTTGGTTGTCTGCTCTGTACAATTCTTATTGTTGCCAAAAGGCTGTTATTGTGCGGTTGGGAGTTTTTATTTGTCTATTTTTCAATTTTTTATTTTGATCAATAAATCGATAACAAGGACCTAAATGAAAAAAGTGCTTCCTAAGAAAGTTGCGTAATTCCTTCTTCTTTCTAATGAGCCCATGTTTATTTTTGATCAATCAGTAACGAATGAGGAATATCGTTTTTAAGAATGGAGCGTTGGAATAATAATAATAATAAGAAGAAGAAGAAGAAGAAGAAGAAGAAGAAGAAGAAGAAGAAGAAGAAGGTTCTGAATTTCAAAATTTACCCACGTTCTCTAATTATGGTTGGCGCGGCGCCACGGGGCTAAATCGCCCCGTGGCGCTCCCGCGCCACCCATGATTATGATTGTAAACCCTGGATTAGAAAAAATCTTCCCAGTCCGGGAATCGAACCCGGGCCTTGTGGGTGAAAGCCACAAATCCTAACCACTAGACCAACTGGGAATCTGAAATGGGCACTGTAAAAAGGATACTTAAAGGCTGTCAAGCGGTAAACCAGTATAAATAAAAAATGCTTTTATCTCACCTAGGATTGCGTAAATAAACCGGCAAAAATTTCCGCAGAATCAATGCTAGCGAAGCGTTGAAGAATTACCCGCGCCGCACAGTATATAAGGATAGTTTTAATGTTACACAATTCAAAATGAGCGAGTTTATTGCCTTTTAAAAATCTTAAATTTTAGTAATTTTTTACAATGACACGTAAGGTCATCCAGCAAGCAAAGGTGTCTAAAGCTGACGTGAATAGGGAACTTTCAATAGTGAAATTTAACCCTTAAAATAGTGCAAAATATGTTATATTATGAAGTGACATGAAGATCTTTCAGTTTAACCCTTTGCGGTTGTTATCTCCGCTCAGTAGTGTTGTAAAAAGTTACCTTTATTTTTACTCAAACTAATAAAAGTAACGGATTTTGGATTACTTTTACTATTACTCGACTTTTAAAATTTCAATTACTTTTAGTTTTACTCTTACACGACTTTTGAAATTTTTATTACTTTTTCTTTTCCTCTTACTCGGATTTTTCTTTTAAAATACTTGAATTAATTTAAGTAACTTTTAAGTAATTTTAATAAGTAGATTTCCCATGGACTTGTTGTAAAATCAGTGGCAGAAAAAAAATTCTAAGCCGCTAACACGCTAAAACCATTTATTTTTACCAAAACACTTATTAAAATGATAATTTATAAATAAAATTAGCAAAAAATTTTAGAGCAGAGCTCTGGAGCTCCAAAATCAGGTGTTCTGCTCCGTTTCTTATATACTTTATATATTTTACTTTTATTATACTTTTACTTTTACTTTTACTTAAAAAAATAGGTCTTACCTTTACTTTTACTTTACTTAAAGGTGCGGTGCGGAGTCAAACTTTTTGTCTTCCATTTTGATATTTTTTGTGAAAACCTTACCCCTGCCACCAATAGTCCACAAAAATTTTTTTAACAAAATATATCCAGTGGTTTAGGAGTTATAGCCCCACAAAAATGGTGTTTTTTGACAATTCTGTACGTGAAAGATCGCTCAATAAGTATAACAATTTAATTTAGAAATTATATACTTTAAGAAAGCGGTTATTTATTACTTTAATTTGATACCTTGATCGTTAAGATTGGTGCAGTATTTGTAGAGATTTTGCGTTTTTTGTACAAAAAACCCTCGATTTTCGCGCTAAAAATACGGAGTGAAGGAAAGAAAGGTTCGGCAAGCTTCACAAAATCACTGCGGTTATTTTGTGTTTTTAATGAAAAAGTTTCGGGTTTTTTGTACGGAAAACGCAATATATTGACAAATGTTGCACTAATATTAACGATCACGGTATCAAATTAAAGTAAAGTTTTTTTGAGTGCATAATTTGTAACGTAAATCGTTATACCCAATGAGCAATCTGTCACGAACGGAATTGACGAAAAATGCCATTTTCGGGGGTTCATAACTCTTGAACCACTGGAGATATTTTGTTGCAAAATTTTTGTGGGCTAGTGGGGGCAAGAGTAATGTTGTGTCGTGTCTGAGACGCCATAAGAATCAGAAAAGATTAATACAATGCCACTACACAATCACACCAAAACTATCTAAAAACTACCGATCACAGTTGATTTCAAAACCAGATTTGTTATGTCGCGGAATACCTAGTTTTTTTTTTCATACGTCCAGCTAAACATAACTGGTCCAAAAATCCCAGCAGTCACGATTTACGAATATAAAAAGTTTAAGGACCATTTGGAAAATGAGAAAATTCCGTTTTCATTAATACTTTAGAAATAAGTTACGCGATCCGACAAAAGTGACAAATGGTACTAATCATTGCACGGGAATTAAAAACTGTGTCTTTTTTTTCGTATGTCCTGAAGAAAAACTAATTATGGCTGCGCGTGAGTTACAGCATGGGCGAATGTCAAATGTTTTAAGGATCATTTTTTTCTAATAGGTACTGCGTTTCGCCGTATTACAGAATAACAGTAAAAAGGGTAATCCCTGGAAAAAATTTTCTGCGAGTTTCAAAAACCGACGTTTCTTTTTTTTTCATTTCTCCTGCAAAGGCAAAGATTCCCGCTCGTCTTTGAGTTCCAAGTGGCGCATTATTGCGACTGCGAAAGACAAAAGAGCGGCTACCGCGACCAAGGCGCCCGCAAAATAGAATGAAGCTTCCACGGAATGGATATCAGCGATTACACCTGAAAATAAAAAAAAAGATAAAAAATACACCTATTTCTAAATATGAAATAAAAATATGTGTATGCCTCCGTCGTTATGCCAACAATATATAGCATAAAAATAAAGAAAAATATGTAACCTCAGATATTACTCACACTAGTGATGTTCCACGGACCTCCGCTTTTAGGAGCTCTGGAGCGACCCTCAGAGCTTCGGAGTTTTTTTCTATTTTGGTACTAATTTTATGAATAAAAAAAGAGACCTTAAATTAAAAATAAACCTTAAATTATTTTATCAAATTTTTTTGTTTACAAAATTTTTTAAAACTTACTAAAAACAATAAAAAAAATTCTAAATCTGCAACTAGAATAATAACTTAGGACATATTTCAAGGTTAAATGCGTTAAAAACCGCTCATTAAAGGGGAGTTCCGGAGTTTCAGAGTTCCCTTCGTTTTAAATTGCCAGAGCTTCGAATCATGATACTAAAGGGTAGGAACATCGCTAACTCAAGTTCCCTTCGTTTTAAATGGCCAGAGCTTCGAATCATGATACTAAAGGGTAGAGACATCACTAACTCAGACACAAGTTACCTAATTGGGGCACGCTCTAAATGGAGCGCACCTAATTGGGGCTTTCTAGTGTCCTAATTGAAGCTGTTTTTAGCCTAATTGGTAACGTGATGAGAACGACCCCGATTGGGGCGTGTTCTATGTGGGTTCATTTCATAGCCCATCATATACGTCACAACTAAGGCCCTAAATTGTGTTTAACAATTTTATATAGTTACATAATTTTTGTTTTATTTTATGTTATATTCTTAATTACTGCTTAAATGTGCTTCACAACCAGTATCAAATCTGTTCTATAAGTGAATAGGATTATTTCTAGAATCATGTATAGTTTAAATTAGACAAATATTGGTTGTACCGTTATACTGTACTACACGGGTGCCGATATTCTAAATCAAATCTATATAGTATACCGACAAAAAAATATAAAACTATATATTAAGTATTTTTTATATTTTGGTACCAATACTCAAAATATGGCAATCTTCAAGTTCACGCCATTAAATTATCCTAACAATTATATAAAATATTCAAGAAAACACCATGATCGTAATAGTACCTTATAAAAACATTTGACTGTAAACTTTATTTTCCGTAAGCCGCCCCAAGCGACACCCTAAATTTCAGCTGAATTTTATTATAATTATATTATACTTTTAATTTAATAATTTCTCTGTAAACAATGCTAAATTTGTATGTTCGCACTACTATGATTCTTATTACAGCTTAGTATCCTCAACTCAATCAATCGTAGCCAAGAATTTTCTTCCGCAGTTGCAGAAAAAACCTAATGGTTGGTAAATAATAATGTCCTTACTGACACAATAAGTCAGAAGCGTCATAAAAACGTACTAACTGTGACTCTTATATTTTTTATACATAGATTAATGATGTTCCTACCCTCCAATATCATGCTGCGGAGCTCTGGCCATTTGAAGCGGAGGAAGCTTCGGAGCTCTGCCAATTAAATAAGCGAATTTAAGCTTATTTAAGCTTGATATACATATAAAATTACTCTATCAGCATTTTTAAAACTATTTCCAGCGTTTTAAATAAGTTTTGGAAAAAAATAATTTGCAAAAAAATTAATTATTCATGAAATTAGTATAAAAATATGAAAAAAGGGCGGAGCTCCGGGGGTTTCTCCGGAGCTCCGAGGGTTTCTCCGGAGCTCCTAAAAGCGGAGCCCCGCTCTGGAGCTCCGGAGCTCCGGGGCACATCACTAATACAGATACTGTAAATCTTATAAGTCAGAGTCACGTTGATATAAAACTGATTGTTACTCTTTATGTCAGGTAGTGTTGTAAAAAGTAATGAATTTTAAATATTTTAAGTAAAAGTAAAAGTAAAAGTAAAATTTAAGTAAAGTAAGAGTAAAAGTATATTGTGATTTTTTAATTTAAGTAAAGTAAAAGTAAAAGTAACGGTCAAAATTTTATTAAAGTAAAGTAAAAGTAAGACCTATTCTTTTAAAAGTAAGAGTAAAAGTATAATAAAAGTAATTTTGAAACGGGAAAAAACACCGGTTTTCAGAAATCCAGAGCTCCATTTTAAATTTGTGTGCTAATTTTATATATAAATTTTGATTTAATAAGTTTTCTGGTCTAAACGAAGGGTGTTTAGGGCGTTGGCAGCCCGAAAAACTTTTTTCTGCCCATCATTTTTAACAAGCGCATAAAGAATATACTCTACTTAAAATAATTAAAGTATTTGCAGGAAAAAATCCGAGTAAGAAAGAGTAAAAGTAAAAGTAATTGAATTTTCAAAAGTCGAGTAAGGTCTGGTTCATACTTATGACAAAACGTCCTTTGGACTAATTTTATAAAAGCCAAAACGTCCTTTGGACAAGCCAAATCGTCCTTTGCACTTTTTCCTTTGGACGAAGTATGAACGCTACTTAGAATTCGTCCTTTGGACAAAGTTCAAAGGACAAAATTCAAAGGGAAAAGTCCAAAGGACAAAAGTATGAATACGTTGTCCTTTGGATTTTGTCCTTTGGACTTTTCCCTTTGGACTTTTCCCTTTGGATTTTGTCCTTTGGACAAAGTCCAAAGGACAAAAGTCCTTTGGACTTTGTCCAAAGGACGTTTTGTCATAAGTATGAATCAGCCCTAAGAGTAAAAGTAAAAATAAATGAAATTTTAAAGGTCAAGTAAAAGTAAAAGTAATCCAAAATCTCTTACTTTTATTAGTTTAAGTAAAAGTATTTTTTACAACGCTATGTCAGAGTAACGAACGACGATATGTAAATTTCATTGTCATTTTGAAATGCGCCTTGTATTATTTTAAGTCCAAAAATATTTTTAGCACGAAACACAAATAAATCATAAAGTAGAATTAAAAGTGTTTAAACTTATACATGTAATCATTATAAAAAATTAAGCATTTGTAGTAAGAATAAATTTGACAATTTTCGAGAACAAACTTCTAAACACACAATAAAAGTTGTACACAATGTTAACCATATGGGGTGTAAACCTTAGCTTTTCTGAAACAATTAGCAAAACTTTAAATAGAACTGAACGTTAATTATAATATTTTTTTAAATTATGATTTAATGCTTTCGTCTTAAAGAATGCCGATATATTCAAAAAGGGAACGGGAAACGAGGGTACTGGACACGAGGGTACTGGACACGAGGGTACTGGACACGAGGGTACTGGACACGAAGGTACTGGGCTTAAAAAAATTGCGTTCACCACAACATCGCAGCAAAATCGATTCATTATGCAAGGGGGACACGAGGGTACTGGACACGAGGGTACTGACGAGCAAAAAACATAACTTTCCCGCATAAAGCGGGATAAACCTATTGCATAACAATAGTTTGTCTTACTTAAAAATCACTTAGTTTGTTTGACTGACTTATAAAAGGTAAGATTATAAAAAAAAAATATTGAGAAGACATAAAACAAAAATAATAATTTCATAACATTTAAAGATTTTCGTGTTATTTGTCTACATATTTGTGCATTTTTAAAAAATAATAACTAGCTTTAAAAATGCTGAGAAGCTATGAGACGACTCGAAAGATAATAAACATTAAGGTTGGTGTTATGCTTTGATTGTGCTGTCAAAACATTTTTGTGGTTAATTTTCGTGGTGTGTGGAAAAATGAATTTTTAATAATGCCTTCGGTAAAAAATAATTGCAAATAATGCTTGTATTAATAACCTTGCAAACACATTTTAGTAAAATATTTTCCAAAAAACAATTGCTTGCTTTTTTTAAAAGTAAATTGTTAGGTATTTTTAAAAGCACACTATTATTAAAATATTATCAGAAAGTTTAGCTTATTTTTTGGGTTTTGCTTAGGCTTAGGAAAATAAAGTTTACTGTGCAATAGTGGGCTTTAAAGACTCCCA